>KK502886.1:81729-157811 GCA_000688735.1 Glossina austeni | reverse complement strand
TTGATGATCTTCTAAAGTGTCGTACTTTGTGCCTACTACACAAAATTATCACGTACAAAGAGCCAGACTACTTATATAAAAAAATTAAAATTCATCCAATCGCGCAGACGAAAGCATATCATACAATTGCAGCATAAATTGTCCATGTCTGAACATTACTTTTTTATATACGCCATTCGACTCTGGAACTCACTACCAAGCTGCATCCATAATATCGCCGACACTATGAGATTTCGTAAACAAATCTACTTGCAGTGGATTGAAATTTCAGTTAGTAAATCTCCGAACAGGGATGGGTATGACTGTACAGTACTCGTTACTACTACTATGTATATCATACTTCTACTACTACTACTACTACTACTACTACTACTACTACTACTACTGCTACTATACATATATACCCTACTATGTATATCATAATTTATTTAATATGTATTACCTAAAATATTTTCTCTTAACCACCATATACATACTCTTTTTTCTTTTTTCTTTTTTTTTTATATACTTTTGATAGCTCCTACATTGTAATCACGTCACTCTAACCTACTAGTATTAAGCAATCTGCTTGTTAGTAGGGCCCTAATAAATAAATAAATAAATAAATAAAGAGAATATTGAGAATATTTGAAAAGAAAAACTGGTTTTTAAGTAAAAAAAATAGATAGATAGAGAATATAATGACACTAAAATAGTAGCATAGTCGTCAGTTGTTTCTATAAATTCATCCGTTTATTATCCCTCGCAATAAAAAACAAAATGGTTTGATCAAGAGATTTGGATCATAAGGACATTCATAAGGATAAGGATCACAGGACATTCTTCCTAAAAATGATCGATGAATTAAGGATATATAACAATTTATCCACTTCGCCATTTATATCATCATCAATATACGGCATACATAGATATGATTCATGGATAAATTGCATAAAAACTAAAAATACCTGTGCCTGCAAACTATTTTACGAGCGATATAAATTAGCGCAGAAACTTCTTAATTTGTATAACCGCATTTTTTTTAACCATAAAACTTCTGCGATAGAAATTAACTCGTAAAGAAAAATAGTATAAATACCAAGCCAAAAAGAAATTTAATATCATTTCAAAAGTACAAAAACAAGTTCATAAGTATGATAAACTTTAATAAAAACAACGGCCTGCTATCTTACGGGTTCGCTGAAAGCCGCACGCCTGAGGAGATAAGTCCCGAGGAATGGCACTCCCAGTCATTCCTGTTCAGTTTAACTTGGGCAACGGATGAGAGATTTGTTGAAAAACTTTACGCATGTCTGCAGACGCAATATGCGTCATTCTTGGAGGAGCAAGTCATGGAAAATAAAGATTTGCTCCTAACTTTTATATTTAAATTGAATTTAAAAAATTTTCAATTAGAAACTAAAACAGCGCAATTCACAGTATCATTAATGATACCAAGTGAATGTATATCATTGGAATATGGATTGCTAGAAATTAGAAATAATAAAATTTTATTTTTTAAATTAATTAGTTAATAAAAATGTATCAAAAACAAAAAAAAAGGCCTTTTTATGTTCTTTTTTCAGTTGACAGCTAAAAAATAAATCTAATATTTCAAAACAAAAACATATCTCTTTTTATACTTTCTATGTTGTAGGGTACACAAAGTTTAGAGCTTGGGAGTTTTGAAACACTATCCGGGTAAGCCCAAAATGAATTGCGTATGAATAACATCCTACCACACATACACATATACATACATTGCAAGATCATCACAGCAATGTTCTGGATAAAACCAAAAATTTCGTATTAATAGCATACCCATACATTAACATTTCAAGAATATTTTTAAACAAGTTTTAGGTCTTTTTTGCAATTCAAAATAAAAATATCCTCTCACACATACACACACACACACACACATACATACATACATACATACATACATACATTGCACCCTACCGTACGGTCGTATGGATATAACTTTTCATTACAAAATATATATAAAGGAAATCGACCCAAAACATAGCAAATATCATCAATATGATATGTTGTGTTGCTGTATGTTTCGTTTCTTCGTTTTCTTCGGAAAAACCGCAAAAGTTCCTTAAAATAAAATAGTTTTTAATTAATTCAATTTTTTTGCGGTTAAAAACCGCAAAATATACATCATCCATTAATAGCGTTAAGATAGGCCAGTAAATCAATTAAAAACCGCAAAACCGCAAAAAATGGTCATAGTACAAAATTGTATCGAAATGCACAAGTCAAAACCGCAAAAAGTTCTCATAGTACAAAAATTGCCTCGAAATGCATAAGTCACAGCACAATTAACTACATAGCAGGGTAGGGTATACTTCGTTTCCTACATAGGTTTGCAACAACATCCTCGAAGGCGCCAACACGAACATCCATCTCGGACCCCCGGGTTCAAAAAAACTCTCACGAATGCCATTCGGGACGTCTTCGGGTGCCTTCGGGTGGGCGCAAACACCAAAAAAGGCGTGATTTATCCCTTCGGATAGGACGAACCACGCCTTTTAGGCGTGTCTCATCCCACAAAAAAAGCATGAGTCATCAAACAAAAATTTTTTTCAATGTAGAGCATCCGAAAAGTCACTATTACCAACGAAATCTATATCTTCCATCTCTTTCTCACAACAAATGCACGGCGCCTCTGAACATACCTATAATACCTACTCTGAGCCAGCCATTCCCTATCCGTACAATCCACAAAAAAAAAAAGAAGAAGCTCTTACCCCGTCGGCTGCTGTAACAGAAATGAAAGACCGAGCGTGTTGCGCCACGCTATTTTTTAGTCTGTCCCATTACGCAGTTGCTCTGTCTGTGTTTGCTACAGGCTGGCACACATTATAGGATGTATGTGTTCCAATATACAAGTAAACAATATATAAATGCTTAGTTATGTATGCATTAGTATACGCATAATATGTATGCTACATATAGTTGAAACGTGTGAGCAAGCATGTATATGGAAACTATGGGTCGGTAACAAAATACATATATTGCCATATGTAACCATTAATCCCTAAATAATAAGAACAGTTCAATAGGCTAGCTGTAACTTATTAATAAAGAAGTCAGTGTTTTATTATTATTATTATTATCATAAATTTTGGCCAGAGAATAAACTCTAAGACTAAAATCTTAAAGCACTCGCATCTAAGGCTTTCGGCTTTATTAAACACTCTACCGCATTTGAGATTTCAACCCACGACGATTGAGTTGCCGGTCGAGAGTCTTGCCTACTCGGCCACTCAGGCGATAGTCAGTGATTTAGGTATATGATTTTGTTTGTAAGAAGCAAAAATAAATATAGAGAATGCTAGCTCGTTATGTACATGTCTATGTATGCAACATGTGTCCACGAATAAACGTTTAGGCAAATGATCTCGTGTAAGACACAATACGTGTAACATAGAAGACCGTTAGGTATATGCCTTTGCTGGTAACGAAAAGTAAACATATTGGAATGTGTGTTAGTTAAACCAACAAAAATTCAATGTGCAAACATTTGCATATTGACGCAACTGTTATTATACCAGTACATGATTTCGCATATAGAAAGCATAAGAATAATTCCAAAAATAAATATAGAGAATACAAGATCCTTATGTATATACCTATGATGTCTTACTCAATAGTAGGCACGTTGTGTGAGGATTTAAAACATGTTTATAATGAGAAGGTATTTTTACACATGCTTATACCACACTTACGCTAAGGAGACGGTCGACAGAGAAGTACCTACACTTTGACGAGTAATTTAACGGACGAATCGGACAGCTAGACCAAATGTTTTAGAGTTTACTTGGTTACGGGTGAGGGATTTTTCGTACTACGGGCGGGCAATTATACGTACAGATTTGTTATTAGTAAGGAAGCAAAACACTTCCTTACAAACTTTAAACGCTTATCAGAAGCTTGCTTTAATTCCTGGGAAATCAAAATTCTTTACAGTATCCTGAGTGGCCAACTTTGTGATAAAGCATATTTAAAAATGATTTGTGTTATGTGATACTTGTGAGGTTTGTAATATTAAGATTGATATATAGGTCGACATGTTTTCATCAAGTTTGAAGCATCGATTATAATCTTAAGACATTGTTAGCTACCATTACCGGCGGTAGCATTCTTCGTTCTTTCTACCATTGTGTGATATGAACCTTGTTACTTTGTTCCTTTTATAATTTCCATTTTTATTTTGATATTGTTGTTGCTACTATCATTATTCTCAGTGGGCTTCAATTTTTTATTCATCGTTTTATGTAACCAGCTAATTAATTCATTTTTTCCAATTTCTTGTTTATTGTAATTTTTGGTTCCAAGTTGAGCGTCCAAAATTTATAATTACCCACATGTGATCGCTTTATTGAATAAATTCAAGAAAAAAAAATTTCTGGTTTGCCTATACCCGGCTGAAACACGACCTTCGCCAGTCTTATTGCGCGTCGATAAATAGAAGCCTAACACGGCAAGGAAAGGCTAAAACAGTCTGCTACAAAATGTTTTAAGTCGGATCGGATGACATAGACAGCAAATATATATATAATTTTCATGCAGATTTACTAACCGATCAATGGTCTGAACGGATGACGAGCTCGCACCTAACTGTTGCTTGTGACGATGTAACCCCAATTTGCCGTTCTAACTTATGGTCGACATCCATGCGCTAGAGCTGATTCTAGACTGATAAGCTGCTATCAATGACACGAGCACAGCTGATACTGAAATTTATTAATCGTCATGTTTTGATTATAAGGAGATATTGATGAATTCATCTACAACGAAAGTATCATCTCCAATGCAAGGAATGGTAACAGATGATTTCTTTGTTCTTAGTTGAAGTTGACTTTATATACGGGTTGCGATAAAATTCAGTTGAGATGCTGAATCTCGTTCTTGTTTTTTTGAAGGCAAGTTTGTGCTATATCTTTTAGGTGTTTCCCTTCTTGCCTCTCTCTTCTATACACCTATCAAAGCTCGTCTGCACGTGTATCAACTTATTCAACGCCTTGCCCCAATTGTCTCAAGAAAACGATTTATTTGGTTTTGTTTCTTTCATCGCCGATTTGCTCTCTTAATTTTCTGCTGTTGTCGAAATTAAGGCGAATCATTCTTGAACTTCTTCGATAGCGAAGTCGATGTCTTGAATGCATTGCATGCAGAATGAATATGAATTTTAACATATGTTTTGAGTATACAACGTTCAAACATAATTGATTCTTGCTAGACCACTTTGGTTTCCTTTTCACAAATTCCATCCACATCATCCGTGTTGCTTCTCTTCTAGCGTTTCTACATTCACTACTTGTAACTATTTTTATTCACACAAACTTTCATTGCCCAAAGACGCCGTGCTCAAAACGCGTTTCGCTCACAAAGCGAGAGCAGCTTTTTTTTTTTTTGTTGTACAATTATGCCGACATGGATTTGGTGAATTTTGCAATTAATATTATGTTCTTCTTATTAGTGCACTTATTAATTATTATCAAAAATGACAGAATGAGGAGAAATAAGTGATCTACGGCGACAGCATATCAACATTTCAAACACCATTTCAAACCACACTTCGCGTGTTGCTGTGAAAATACTTTCTGAAAGACTAATGCCCACTTTGGTTCACTTGGAGTGAAAGTTGTACAGCTTGAATTACTTTGCATACCCACCAACGTTTTACCCTACTCGATTCTGAGAAAGCGATGTGCTTAACACAGTAAGTCACATCATTGAGAATCGAACAAATCAAAATGTATACGAAGCTCTAAAAAAAGAATTATTAAAAATAATTATTAAGAATTTCATGACCCCGAGGAAAAAAGTCTGCAGAAATTATTAGAAAATGTTCATCTTGGTGATAAAGTACCCTTAACACTTTTACGTGAAATGCGCTAACCACTTTCGGAAAACTATCAAATGATCTGCTGAAATCTTTGTGATTTCAACGCTTACTGTCAATGATTGAAGCCATTTTGTCAGTAAGCTTAGATGTCAGATAGAACACTTTCGATTATGGTCCACAGGATTAATGACCAGGTAGATTGTCTTTCAGTAAGCATAATCATCTCCACGAATTCAAATGAAATGCTATGCAATATCGTAGTAGTATCGATGGCATTACGTTCCAAGACTGAGAGAACACGTAATTTAAGACGATAATTTATATGGAAGCTTATAATTGCAGATGTTCCACAATATTTTGGATTGCAAATCGACGTCACAAGAAAACGCCTTGTCGATAGCATAACAAAGTTAAGCACGCCTTGTTTCATGTCAATCCAGAACGATATTTTCTCTGTTAAAAGTTGCTCACTTCGTGAGTATTCATAATTTCATTCTCCGTTATCGAAATTTAAGGACATAACGCAACCATCATGCATTTTACCCGAGGTTAAATATTTATCACATTGAAACAAAGGGACCTCCCGGTCATTGTAAGCCGCGCAGATTACCTTCTGAAAAACTTAAAATTGTGCAAAGTGAATTTGATTATACCACGACTGAAGGATAGGGGATAAACTCCCTTCTGATAATGTTTGTAACACTTAGAAGGAAGATTCAGAGATCCTATAAAGTATACATATTCTTGATCAGCATTAAATGCTGAATTGATTAAAACATGTCTGTTCGGCTGCGTGTGTGAGTCTCTGTGTGGTGTGTATTGTTGACACCCTTCTGAAAAAAACATTGGCAGTCTTTCAACGCAGGTGAAGATAGGTGCAAAAATATACCAAATTGTTTGAAACACAAGCCCGCAGTGTTGCGTAAACGTAGTCCGTTTTTTTAAACAAAAATTAGTTTTTTTTTTGTGATAACTCAAAAGTTGTAAAAGGTACAAGAATGAAATTTTCTACTCTTACTTTACAAAACACCCCACTAATACTTCCAGAAAACGGAAAAAATCGGCCGTGCCCACGCAAAGTTACAAGCTATTAAATTTTCTTTTTCACTTTTTTGAGGTTTTATGCTTATCAACAATAAGATAAATAAGAGGAACAAATGGAAATACATCATATTGCCCAAAAATGCGTTCATTTTAAAGTAAATATGGCGGATACCAAGATCTCGTCGATTAATTTTTTCTTAATAATACCAGCCATATGGGCATCAAATAAAGGGGCTCGAAGAGTAGAAGGTGATAAGGTAAGTGTGCGAATTCTAAATTAATTGTGGTGGACGTCACAATATGGTAGATAAATTGTCCATATGGGTATCAAATAAAAGGGCATAGAGAGTAGAATGCGAAAAGCTAAGCGTGTTAATTCTAAATTGATTATGGTGGCCGTCGCGATGGTGGTAGTTTAACTTTTCGTAACAATACATTTTAGTGGAGTGAAAAGTAAAAGATAAATTTTAATCCACTCAGTTTTTTATGACCATAAATAAAGGCATGGAGTGCCAAACATTTTATTGGTGTCGGTTATTCGAGATACGGTCCCAGCTGAATAAAACTTTCTTATTTGTAAAAGGATGCAATTAGGTATATGTCGTCCGTCGAAGAACAGTTGGGCAAATCCTTTGCACCTTTTTCAAAACTCTAACAACCAATGACACTCATGCGGTGACTATAGACCTCTCAATAAAATAACGATTCCGAATTTTCAGATAACTTACATGTGCAAGAAGACTTTTTCTTTAACAGATTTGGTGCTTTGGTGCTTTGGTGGAAGCTTATTTTCGAATCCTTGTTGAAGCAGCAGATATACCCAAAGCAGCCATTATCATTATATTATGGGACTTTTCCATTGTAAAAGGATGACATTTGGCACAAACATTTCAACGCTTTATGCAGGAAGACCTAAAAGGCCTTGAACTTTGTTATGTCTTCATTGACGATATTCTTATCGCTTCATTGTGACGTTGCGTCTTATATGTATTAATAACGTATTATATTCAGGATATTATATTTGAAATTTCCTAACGTTTCGTCTGTGTGCATTCCTCTTACTCCATTAAAAAAAGTCTAGCAACCCTACAATGTGCATGTATCTTTTTTGTACTTGTCTGCTAAAAAACTAATTAAGATATTGTGGAAAGTGCCGAAAATTATTCAAACGATTTAATCTACTTGCTACCATTAATCTGGTTATTGCACTCAACTTGTGTTCGCGGTGATGCATAATTTGGTGTGCAATATTTGACATAATAATTTCCGTTTTGTCTGCTAAGTTGCCAATTAAAAGACTTGTAAAAATGATATAAATTATTGAAACAATTTAATTGTGCCGTAAATTGATATTTATTTTGCTAGTATTAGTCTAGTCTACTTATTCCATTGAATTTTGTTTGTCGTGTATTAGATAATACCGTGGCTCCATTAGCTATTGTGGTATGAACTCTTTACAGGGAGCGATTCAAAAAATAGCAGCCATCAGTCATCTGTATAAAATGTCAAAATACCTCATATATTGAATGTGCAAAGATTACCGATCATGATCGTAGTGTAATCCAGGTGCCAATTTCACTTGTAATAGTTGTTTGGAGTGCCCGAAGGAAGTGGTGCTGCTTGATCAACTACAATGTGTCATCAACCAAATAACTTTGACACTAAGTTGACGCTAAACCCACATTGTGTGACTGATGACTCACAATTTAGAACAAGAAAATAAAAACGCTTGCATATCGTCTATACAGGACACCACATCTAATAATAGCATGGAATCATTTAAGAAATATTCGTTGTTCGAACTAGCTAACACTATCATCACAAAACGCGTTTATCGACCTGACATCATTATTTCGGATTTGCACGTCTCACTGGATAACGTAGTTGATATCGTCATGAATATCGGGTCTGTCCTCAAAGTCAATATATTACCGAAAAATACCAACACATAGCTTTCATTAATAAAATAGAACCGCTTTATTGTTAAATTCATAATAAAAGATGCCTTGGTGAGGATTTACTTGACGTCACACACTTTAAAATGATATGATGTTATTGGTGAGTCTATCCAACCCAGAATCTATCTCAATAAGTTCTAGACACCGATGTTGACGATGCATTACTACTGTCGAAAATTATTAACAAGCAAAAAATGTCGAAATTTGACATGATAAACAGCGATTTTCCGAAGGTAACTCTTTTCAAAAACGATGATTCTTCAATGCAGTATGGCTACTAAAGCCTTATGGAGGAACACGATAAGTCTTAACCTGCAAATTCAACTGATATCACAGCTTTATAAGTCGTCGAGTTTTTTTCTTTGTTTGTGACGTGCAAAATCGTAGGCACGTCACTTTGCCGTTCATAATATATTTGTTACTTCTAATCACAATGTATATCATATAAATCCTATTAAAATGTGAGTTATATTTAGATTTATTTATGTTAAAAGAGGTACATCTGCATTCGACCCAATATATGTAAAGATATACACAATGCTTCGGGATAACCTATTACATACACACACATCCATACACCATGGTATTGTATGTATGACTTATTACATACATATACGAACACAAGATTCTCATTGCAGCCTTCGTGAAAATGGGATACTTTCTTGATATCAAGCGTGTATTTGTCATAAGTACATTTCAAAACACTTCCTTCTCGTAGCAGTTCAGATGAGGATCACTTCTATCACGATGTTATGTTTGGCAGCTCTGACCGCAGGCGGTGGTCATATTTTTTACTTTGCATACAGAAATTTTGTAATTCCTTTTTTATTTTTCTGCTTTATTGCTTTACATGGTTTCAAAGCCTAATTAATTATAAAAGTTTGAATTTATTGAAATATATTGAACTTTTTGTGTTGATAGCATTTTTGTCTTTGCGATCAGCAGTTGGCGCTCTTGTCAAAAAGTGTCTTTCTTGTTTTTTGCGTGTTGCTGCTTTCAAACATCTGCGTTGGTTCGCGGGATTTACAGTTTTTCTCTTGTTTACTGTGTTTTTAATAGTGTGACTGCGTGCTAATTTAAGAGATCATTTTTAAATACGTGACAAATTTTTTGTTTTGTCTTTCTTCACAAATTCTATTTTGGCTGTTGCTTTCTTTCATGGAGTGTTTATTGACATCGTATTCAACCAAAACAGGCCACGATACTGAGCGATTCATTACTTGTTGGCTTTGTGAGCGTTATTGTTATGCGAAGTGCGCAGGTATTAGATCCTTCGGCCTAGATTTTTCGAAAGGATTACTTTGGTCATGTCCCGATTGCAGGAAACGCACGTTGACTTTTGTAAGCTTTGAGAGAACCGTTTTGCTCTATTACCAATTATGACAATATAAATAGCTTAATAATAAATAAATATGCCGTAGCACTTCCTATACATGCCAGCAATACGGCTTTGGTTCTTAGGTTTGAGAAGTGTAATGGAAAAAATTGCATATACGGTATCTCGAGCGGCTAGACGACAAGGTGCATCAAGCATTTCAGAAGGAAGGCGGAAAGTTTAGAGATTATGCTATACGCCTAGAGGATATGATGCGGCATTTGAGCTACACCACTCGACAGCAGTTAGAAAGAATTTGCCGAAATAGCCGACGGGAGTACCAAGTTTTCTTTGGAAATACGGTACGTCAAGACTTGAACGAGACGATATCGTTGGGAGAACGATTTGAAGATATACCAGCACCAACAGTGGCATCGCCCCCGAGAGAAACGTCAGGTCCATCCCGTATACCGAGAGTGAATGCTCCGACCACGACGAATACCAGCAGAAACGTCTGTCTCCCTTGTGCTCAACCAGGCCAATTTGCGAACAATTGTAACAATGAAAGAGTCCCATTTCGTTGGGATTGTGGGCGTCCAGGAGTACTAACAAATAACTGTTACCGACACAACACAAGAGAACACACCCAAGCAAGAGGTATGACAGTGAAGGAGGCGATAGAACAAAGGGAACGCCTATCAGGTGCGTCAAAACAATTATAAGTTGATCGAAAATACTTTGCTAGCTATTGGTGCTATGACAAAGTATCGATCACCTCACGGTAGGGATGGATTTCGTAGCTAGAGCGGGTGCTATAATAACGGTGGGCAACACTACAGTCAATATCACCAAGCATAAGGAAGCACAAAGACCAATGTCAATTCAGGCAACTAACGATAACGCAGAAGCTGCGGACATAGAGAATACGGTAAGATTTGATCAGCCAGAACCAGTAAAACCCAATCATGAGTTCCGTATCAGACATAGTAACATAATGGAGGTGAACTGTCACCGGCTAGAAATGTTAACAACAGGCCATACGAAATGGCAACATAGATGGACGACACAAGACACCATTAACAGCTATCAAAATTATGAACAAAGGTGGCGACCTTAAATCACGTCGAATCACGAAAACGACAAAAGCGAACAGAACAGAAACAACCGAACCGAAATCAAAAACCGGCATCATGGCTACGATACCTACAATAGGATCAGAGCACGTTTCAACTAACGCGAAGAAAGAAACAGAAGACAGGGTCACGGACGCACCAATCGGAGCAAAGGGTACGAGCGTTACGAGGATAAAAATATCAGCAAGGCCAGCATATGTCAGAAATCCGACAACGATGTCTTTAACAATAGGAAACATAATAGCCAAAGCTGCAACAACTAGGCCTGATATTTTAAGGTCTAAATATTCAACTCTTGGAAAGGTCATATATGCAACAGTGAGATTAGCAAGGGTGTTTGAAGAATTACAAAACATCACTATGCGAGGAGATACTACAATCGCGATGAAGCCTTCCAGAAAAACTAGCAAGAACAAAAAAAAGATAAGGAGTATCAAAATTGCAAAGGCAAAACAGGCAAAGATAATGGCAATAACTCCAAAAATAATGTCAACAGCAAAGGACAGCGTTTGCGTCATCGCCCGAAACAATGGCAATTTAACTAGTTAGCAACACAGTCACCTACATCTCTGATTCCAGCGAAAACTTTTTACGTTTTTGCCCCAATACGGAGCATACGAGCAGTGCATCAAAACAAGCACACATTTGGCTCACAATCAAGCAGATAAATGGCTACCGCTGGACGAGGACGACCCAACTACAAGTCTTCTGCAGCTTAAGTATGGTGTGGTAAGCCACAAAGAATGCAAAAAAAAACTATTAAAGGAAAAAATATAATAAAAAAAAAATCTTTTGGAAAGCATATATTTAAAATAAAAAAAAAGTAATGGAAAACATATATATACAAAAAGAAAATTGTTGAAGAAAACACAAAAAGCAAAAAAAAAAGCAGCAGCAGCAACGGCTGCGAAGGCGTACGCCACCGGGTCCTTTACATCAGCCAACACAAATGCAGCCTCAACACTCACCAGCACCACCAAATGAGGCAGCAGCAGTAACAGCTGCAACAACAACATCAGCACCTACTACGGAATATATACATGCCAAGGGAAAAAAGATACATATCAAGAAAAGTAGGTCGTACAGGCCGGTACCATGATTCTTCTCTTCCGAAGTAAGGGGGGATGTAAGAAAGCGTTTTGCTCCCTTACCAATTATGACAATATAAAAAGCTTAATATTAAATAAATATGTCGTAGCATTTCTTATACATGCCAACACTACGGCTTTGGGTCTGAGGTTTGATAGGTTTAATAAAGAAAAAATTGATTCACATAACCAACGGTTTCGCGGTTTACAAAATCATACGCTTTGGTACGTAGGTCAGCACTAGCAATAAGACAGACATAAGAACATGTATATCATACGAGTTCGTACTTAAGGTAGCACTAATAATTAAATATACGTAAAACTAGCATTATAATACGTATACAAGTAAGAGCTGAGATTATAACATAGATGTAGACAAAGCGGACATGTACACATGTTCGATCATACTTAAGATCGCATACACAATGAGAGATGTGTAAGAATATCGTGGCAATACACATACAAGTGAGTGTTGAGGTTGGAACGCAGGTACAGTCAAAGCATCTATGTGACGGGTAAGTGATGGTGATCGGGTCGTAACACGCTCATCCTTTCAGTCGTGTTATAGCAGCCAGAGGTAAGTGATCACGGATTACATAATTAGTTCACGTTACCGATAGGGATGTTTGTTTTTGGACTTTTGGGGATAGGGGATGGCTGGCTTAGCTTAGTCGTCATCCCTGAATAACCGATAGAACTGCTAACCTGTATGGACAGGGGATGGCTGGCTCAGCTCAGTCGTCGTCCCTTAATAACAGAGGGATACTCTCTTTAGCGACGTGGAACGGTTAGGGACGAACGAGTGGCCCTATAGGCCAAGGTTAGCTGATATAACACCTGCGGCTTATTTTTTTTTTTTTTGCAGAATCTCACGATACGGATGAAACGTGGAAAATAATCTCTCGGAACGAACAAAAACGTAAAAAGTTTCACACAAGAATCGGGTCGGGAATCACCACGCTGGTCTCCTTTCCCTGCCATTAAAAATCGCTTGTCTAACTGTAACTTCCTCGTAAATAATAAATACATAAGAACAAAAATCCGAAGCTCCAAGAGTTTTTGTTACGTAAATTTTCTTGGAAAGGGACTTCCTGAGTAACCCTGAGTATACCCCGAAAAGAAGACTCATTACATGCTTTTCACGGAAACAAAGAATAGTTTATCTGAATTAATTAAAACTGTAGTAATATTGTACGCAAAGTGTAAAGCAAAAAAAATAATGTTCTATGAATGTCATTACCTAGAGCGCTCACCTTCTTCTAAAACCTACAAAAAACGAACTTGTATGACAACGTGCTGTGCTTTACCTTCGTCTTGGCCTAAATACACATACATCTATGTATGTTTTTCGCCACCGCTCTTCTTCATTCTCATTGTCTCCACTTTTGAATCTCCCATTGGCAAATCCGATAGGGATATGGAATGTTCCACTCTTGCCTGAAAGGAACACAAACATTTCCTGCGTCTTAAACTCAGTTGGTAATACAAATGTTACAAATAAATTAACAACTTCTCCTCGTGCCAGCTATGCAGAAGTGACAACGGTATTCCCTCCTAGTCGTACCATTCAGTCTAGTCAGTCTACAACTCCAAAAAATATTAACAAAAACAAAAAATCCTTCTCTCGCCCTAATCGTTTGGGTGTATCCGCTGGTCACCATACTGGACTTGTCGCGCAAGCTGCACAAGCAAGTGTAGTCACCCGCCCTATATTACCGTCAACTCAAAATTCTCTACCTGTGAATCCTATCGTACCTAACACGAATACGTCTGCTTGACGGCAATACGCTCTCCTTAAGACAATAGTCGCGTCAAGACTGGCGCCTGACACCTTTAAGGATGACAAAAAAAGCTAATTTGCTACAAATGCTCCATCCATTAATTTGAAGCATGTTAGCATTTTCAAATTGCCTCCATTTCAACATACAGCTATCTCGTCCTTTAAAATGTTAGCTCTAACTGAAAACATGGAAGTGTTGTTAAATGAAGCATTGTGGCCGCTTGAATCCTTAATCAAGGAACTCATTCCTCAGGATCGACCCCGCGGTACTAACTCTTCCACCCTTAAAGAACTAAATGTTTCTTCAACGACAATAACTTTCATTTACCAAACTGTTGGCGACCTAAACTCAAGAACTCCTTCTGCTTCCCTAAATTCAGCGAGCATGGGCTTCTTCTGTTTGGGTTTCACTGAAACTTGGTTAAAGCCTAATTTGCATTCATTGGAACTTTTTCACAATTCGTCCGATTGGATCGCACTTGGCGTCGGTGTTTTAATTGCCATATCTGCTGCAGTTCCGTCCTATTCAATTCAGTTTTCTACTCTTCCCGACATTGAATTTATTGCCATTGGGGCAGATATTGCCAATAAGCAGTTATACATAACGTGCTCCTATATTCCCCCAAATGCGGAGATTTCTATTTATAAGAAACATGCTACCCTCATTTGTAACGTGGCCGAAAAGCGTAAACCTATTGACATAGTCATAGCGTTGTGGGTCTGCAATTTGGCACAAATCACTTGGTGTTATAGTGATAATTCGCGTCCCCACTTCAACATCTGATAGAGCTATTGTGTTTTTCAATGAATGATTTGATCATAATTTACTTCAGTACAACCGTGCTGCTAATTGCAATAGCAGAGTGCTTGATCTTTACTTTACTAGTTTCCTACAGGTAGCTGTAAATCACCGTCAATCTTTTAATCGACCTAAGAATCCGTATCTTCCAGCAATTTGCATCAACTTTGATTGCAGGCATGATAAAACCACTCCAACCTGTCGATGCTAACTTCCTCAAATAAACATTGTGATTTTAATAAAACCCATGTGTTACTGCTTAAATCTCATCTTTCACATATTACGCTCGATTTATCTCCTGGAAATATTGAAATCTTACTGTCATCGTTCTAGAACAATGTATTACACCTAGTTATTTCCGCCTCCGTTCCGATCAAGTAACCTCGCTTTCGAAACAGGTGCCCGTTTTAACAACGCAATCAAATATTACAAAAATAGGAAAAACGAGATTTTCAAAATATTAAAAAAAAAGAAGGCATATATTTTAATACTTCAACCACCACTGTTATTGTATATACTTTCGGAATAAAATTCTCACTGTTTGTTAATCCTAAATATTTTGATAAGTTTGTCAACTTCAAAAGAAAAATCCGCACATGTCTTTCACAGGTTTTTTCCCAGGCCTCCGAGTCCTCTCGTGATATTGAAACCTTGGATCTCTTTGCTTAATATTTCCGACAAAATTTTTCAACTGCTAATTCCGATTTAATTGTTAACTATCCGTATTAGTTCTGAAACTGAAGAAACATTTGGTTTTTGAGGGTGGAAGAATAACCGAATTAGTATTACGGGGATGATTCCTCCATTAAAGATCCAATTGGCCACAATGATTTTTTAAACAATATTTCCATGTTTTCACACGGAACTAACACTTACCTCATCTCAACCTAAAAGACGCGATAGCTCCCTGTTGAAATGGAGCCAAATTGACGGACGTGACTTTTGCAGGAAAATAACTTTTTACGTTATACTTAGAGGCGCCAGACGCCAATCTTAACACGAATATTGGCTTTCTGTCGTATAGTATCGTTAAGGAGATAGCATATGTATTAGGAACAATAGCATTCACAGATAGAAAATTTTGAGTTGGAGAAAATATAAAGGGAGTGACTACACTTGGTTGTGCTGGTTGTGCAGGTTGTGCAGGTTGTGCAGGTTGTGCAAATTGTGCAGGTTGTGCGACTTATACAGCATGGAGACTAGCGGAGCGGAGCCGGATTTATTATTTTTGTTATTGTTCTTTAAAGATGTAGACAGACTAGTCTACATGGCACCACTGGGAGGAGAAACGCTTGCCACTTGTTGTTAGTTGTAATATTTGTATTACCAGCTGGGTTTATGATAACGGAAATGCTAATGGTCTTTTTAGACACGGATGAAAAACTCGAAACTAAACCGGATTCACCAATGGCACACAGGTTTTATCGTAGACGATGAGTACGGCGGTGAAGTACGGCTCGCTACAATATAAGTTGTTGTTACAGTTTTTTACACACTTGAGGAGAAAGTTCTAGGTAGCGACATTCATCGAACATTGTTTTCATTTTTTCAAACTTTGCGCACAATGTCACGAGAAAAGCGTATAAGAGTCGATGTCCTGCTTCCTACAGTCGTTACATGACCAAAGTAATCCTTTCGAAGAATCCTGGACTGCATCTGCAGCGCGGCCATTGATACCTGCACATTTCGCATGACAATAACTCTCACAAAGCCAACAAGTAATGAATCGCTCCGAATCAATACCTGTTTTGGTTCGACATGATGTAAATAAAGCAACAGACAAAATAGAGTTTGTGAAGAAAGAAAAAACAGAAAAGTTTGCCACGTATCTCTTAAATTAGCACGCAGTCTTCACACTATTAAAAACACATTGAAGAAAGAGAAAAACTGTAAACCCCGCAACAACACGCAAAAAACAACAAAGACACTTCTTAACGAGAGCACCAAGCGCTGATTGCGAAAAGCAAAATGCTATCAAGTCAAAAATTTCCATATATTCCAATAAATTCAAACACGTTTAGAATTGTTTAGGCCTTAAAATCGTATGAAGTAATAATATATCAAATGAAGCACAAAATTTCTACACACCATGTAAAAAATACGACCACAGCGCGCAAAACGAGTTGCTAGACTTCAAAGATTTCTAATTATTTTTATTATTTTTTTTCTTCGGTTGCTTAGATGAATGGGTTAGGCCTGTTGACTATAAGACCAATACATCCAGTAGCTTTATGTTGTTTGTTGATCCTATAAATTATATAAATGATGGTGGCGGCAAAGATGATGTTTTGAAAATAACTGTTGATTCCGATTTCCTTGATTAGGAGGTAAAGTTATAATGGTTGATAGTTAACTACAGTGTGTTCTTCCAGACGATTGATTACAAGCTTCGGCTGATTAAGAATGTTCAATAAGCAAAAACAGAGCGCAGATAATTAGTAATATTAAAAATATACCAAAATTGAATTAAAAATTAAATCCACCAACATTGATAAAAGAAGTCAGCTACCTACCGCCAACATGAAAGATATCATAAAGATTGTTATATATGCTGAAAATATTGAAAGGCTGCCTAATGATATCAAATTCTCTGCATGAAAAAATTAAATACTCGGCTGATTTTGCAGTGCTACACTGCTCGCAAGTATCAGATGGTATCGCTCAGATCATTTTTAAACAGACATTGTCGTACGTGTAATTACTCGTAAGTCTTTTCAGTATATTAATTTCCAAGTTCATGAAGATTGTATTCGACAGGGGCTCATGTGCAATGAAGAGATGAATCTTGTCAAAACGGCGATCACTTGGAGCTCACGCGATTTCACCACATTTGTCCTTCCAGTCTTGTACGACACTTTTCATAATTAGGCGAAGAGCTTCCTTGTGAGAATATTTAATAGTTACGGTTAAACCATAAAACCGAGCTGCGCGCAAATGTATATCAGCCTTTTCATTTGAAATGAAAAAACAATAACCCTGTATACAGATCAGGTGACAGTTATCAACGAGAGAATTATTTAAAATCTTTAGTTTTGATTAGGATCTTAATTAAAAAAAGGCCTATCTGATAGCAAAAAGCTCAATAAAGGTACAAGACAGCTCTTCCAAAACTTTGATATTGCCTAGCAGTTCTCCAGTCTGCTTGACCACCATTATCCGAATAGATTGAAAAGTCATTGTTAAGATAAGATGTTAATTTCTGCTGACATACGGCTCGCCGCCCCTTTTAGATTTAACAATAGACATAAAGAGACTTGAATAAATTTCGCGTTTGCAATAAGTAGAGTGCTGGAGTTGATTTTGTTGAATACGTGATAGAATTTGTGACAGCAGATTGTCTAGCAACTGGACATCGTATTACAACTAGAGACCGCTACCTGGAAAAGTAGATTCCTAAACATCATTACTTTCATTGGGTCCTTTTGAGGTTGTAGGTTGAGAGGGAGACACATGTACACTGTCTTAGCAGTTTGTTTTCAAAAGTATATATTGCAATCCGGAAATTCGCATGTTGTGGAATGGACATATTCAATTTTTGATCGGACTAAGCATTTGTAAACAGTCAAAGTTTCAAAAAGTCCTTAGAAGGATCGCGTTTATTTTGTTAGGATTGAATGGAAGGTATTAATCAAAAAGCAAAATAAAAAGGGTTGGCTTTGGCAGCAAGATTATCAATAAAAGACTTTCCCGTCGAGACTAAGAAAAGGTTACCATTATATTGAAATATGTATGTTCTATTATCCTGAAGTCAATGTAAACTGGCTGTATATCGGCTCAAAAAAATGGGCCTCAAGCAACTGCAGCCTGATGTACCTGAGCCACTCCGGCTCGTCGTTCATGTAAATGCACACCACCCTCTGCTCTGCAGCGAATTACCTTTGCGATGTGAAACATTTGTAACATTATGCAACATTCGGTAGAGGTACAACTCTGCAGGAGTGGGATTGCATATATACATATTTTTGTTGTTGTGGTTTTGCGCGGAGAAGAAAGAGAAGATGGTGAGGTTTTGTGGTGACGAAACAAAAACAGGGTCGGACATTTTTTTAGCAAAAAGGTGAACTGATAGAGAAAATAAAATGCTCGAGTTTGAGTGGCAAATAGGTCCTGTAATTTGTATTAATTTTTCTGCATTTTAAATTGTACGATACTAACGTTCCTTTCAAATTATTCACAGTTATAAAACACAATCCACACAATAGTAAGTTTGAGAATGTTGCAATGTAAAATAGTAGAAGACTAAAAAACTATAAAAGTTAATAATGATTGTCAAAAGAGCACAATGAAATTTTAATAATTTAATTACAAATTTTTCTATGAGTATGAAGAGAAGATAAAATTTAAACACAGCTCAAAAATTTGGATGAGTTAATAAAATTAAAAAATAAAAAAACTTACAAGGCAACTGAAAATATACAAATGTTTAAAAATCCCCTGTAATTAAGAGATGGAGAAAATATAAAGTATTACGAAATCGCAAAAATACGTAAAAAAGAACAATGAAAAACATGAACACATAACTATTTATTTTGTTTCTTTAATATATTCAATGATTGAAAGCATAGAACATTTGACACAAAAAAAAGAACTGTGAAACTTGTGTATATATAAATCAAATATTTAAGATTTATGTACGTATACACACATATATCTTTTCTACATAGAACTCTTAGTATATATTCTTACGAAAATTTCTGCATGTGACAGCTAGTTAATGCGTTGATTTTCTCATTTACGTAAGCGATACCATAGATTGTCATTTGACTAGTACCTTTTTTAATTTACATAAGTACTACAATCATTACCGTTCAACTAAGTAATTCCAGGCGATAGTAAAATCACTTATGGTGCGAACGAATTTACTAAACTAAATGTGCTTTAAATAAAAAAATGTAGTACATTATTACACACGCACACACTTCATTCAATGACTTCCCAAACTCCGCTCACATCTTTTTCTTTTCTTTGCTCCAGCTAACCTCGGTTGACCACCAAACTCTTCCTCTTTACCTTCCACTGACCTTCATCTGACCTTCACGCTTCCACTACTTCTCTTAAAAACCTTTCCAGTAAGCGATCAGCAGGAAGAGAAAAAAAACAAAAAACAAAAAAAAGAGAAAAAGAAACTACCTCCAATAATTCTCGCATGATTTTGTTTTTCTTTCTTGTTTCTTTGCTTAGCTAGCGGCTAGCCGCTATTTGCAAAAAACCGAAAAATCATACGATGTCCCATAACGACATGCCGTTACTGAGACGTTTTAGGTAAACACAGACCAACAGATACCCTACCCTAAATTTGTTCGCGGACGTTACAGCTCCAACCCATCGATATCGTTGACGATATGGAATGTGTACGTCAACTCGTGCGCGGACCGACCAACTGCGGATACTCAGACAACTACGGACCAACGTGTGGCTTCAACCCACGCCCTGAGATTAAGAGTCTCATGCTCTACCGACTGAGCTAGCCGGGCATGTTCTATAATTCACTGGAGCGTGCACGGGGATTTTAGAGGGAGAAAATATCTTTGGCATGGTATACCCCCAGCCTACGCCCTGCCTCGCTACTGAGACCATACAGAGAGTTCCCTATTGCCATACATCGGACATTTTTCGGCGCAAGCTTTGCGTTGTACCCTTCTGTCGTGTTACTCAGTCTGAAGTTCTTTCGGTACACCACCTGCCCTACGTTAAACTGTATTCGCTTACTTCGGGTGTTGGAGGTCCGTCTGTTTCTTTCGTACGCCTGTTTCAGCCTTCTCGAGATGACATCTGTCACGATTGCTAGCTTTTCTGGGGTGAACTTAATGTCAACGTCATTGTCTCGGACTCCCCATAGCTTCCGGGCCACCTTGTACGAATACTCGTGCTGCATCATATTCAACCCGAATAGTGCACAGAAGGATGTCATCCCTATGGCACTATGTACGGCACTCCGCAACGAGAAGGCGACGTCAGTAAGATGCGTGTCCCACGTCTTTTGGTCTTCTGCAACATACGATCGTATTATCTGCAGTATCGATCTGTTAACCCTTTCAGCTGCGTTAGCTTGCGGCGCGTAGAAAGCCGTTCTGATGTGCTGGACGTCATATCTTTTCAGGAATTCTTGAAAAGTCACTGAAACGAATTGCTTGCCATTGTCTGAGTGCATCATTTCTGGGACTCCGACTATGTGGAACACGTCTTGTTCCAAGTATCTGATCACTCTCTCGGCACTCATTAGTTTTAGTAGCGCGAACTTGGAGAAGTGGTCCAGGCAGACGAATATGCTGGTGTTGCCGTTTTTGGTCCTCGGATATGGCAATATAAAAACCATGTAGAGGCGCTGCAACGGTCTTTCGGTGATTTGGTGCTTACCCATGGGTGGTCGTTGGGTTCTTCCCGTCTTGCTGTAACAGCACACCTCACAGTTTCTCACTACGTCCTTCACATCGGTCGTCTTCCCAGGCCAGTAAAATTTTTCTCTTAGCCGGTGTAGGGTCTTGTGTGTCCCTCCATCTCCTGCGGAAGGGGGTGCATGTGCTGCCCATACTGCGGACCCCCATGCGGACGAAGTTCTTTGGGTATCCGTAGCTTCCAAGTGTTATCGTCGCCGACCTCGTCTCCTGTGCTAAAGCACAGGAGACTTTTTGTACACCAAACCTTCAGAGACACAGATGTCTGGGAGATTGGCTTTGTTTTCTTCTACTGTCCGTTTCAACTGGTCATATTGTTCTGACGCAAAGTGTGGAGAGCTCAGATCAACGTCCATCCGGCGGTCGTTTAAATCTACGATCTCATTCAGGTCCATGCGTGAGAAAGTGTCTGGAATTATGTTTTGCGTCCCCTTCCGGTGTTCAATTGTGAAAGTTAGCGCCTGAAGTTTGAGGCTCCACCTCGCCAATCGTCCGGATAGCTCCTTGTGGGACATCAGCCATTTCAGGCTGACGTGATCTGTAATCACTGTGAACGGAAGCCCCTCCATGTACGGCCAGAACCTCTCAATACTTAGCTTTGCTGCCAGACATTCTAGTTCAGTGACGGTGTAGTTCTTTTGCGCCTTGTTTAGCTTCGCCGACATGTATGCTATGGGTCGTTCATTCGCGTGGCTGTCCTTCTGGAACAATACTCGACCTACCCCCTCTCTTGAAGCATCGCACTGCACATAAAATGGTTCGTGAAGTCAGGCGTGGTCAGGCGTGGTCAGCACTGGTGCGGTAACGAGAGATTCTTTCAGATGATCAAACGCTTCCAGGGCTTTTTCTGACAAGGTGAAGTTTTTTATCCGTTGTTTCGTGAGACAATCATCTAATGGGCCTGCGATGGTCGCATAGTTAGGGATGAAGCGGCGATACCAACTCGTCATGCCGATGAACCTCGGGGCTGCTTCGGGGTTTTAGGTACGGCAAAGCTGGTCATGGCCTTTACCTTGGCGGGATCTGTTTTTAATTGTCCGTTTCCCACTACGAATCCGAGGTACTTCACTACCCTGTAACAAAATCGGCTTTTACTGATGTTAATCGTGCGATTGGCGTTTTTCAGACACTCTGCTACCATGGCTAGATATATGAAGTGGTGATTGAAGTCAGGTGAGCAGACCAATAGATCGTCTAGATATACAAAGATGTTTTCCCGGAGGCAGCCCGGTATAACTTTATCCATCAGCCGGCACATGCGCTGCGCTGCATTGCACAAGCCGAAGGGCATTACTGTGAACTGATATAGCGGTCTCCCTGGCACCGTGAATGCTATCTTCTCTCGTCATTTTTCCACCAGCGGAATCTGCCAAAAAGCATCCTTGAGAATGATTGATGAAATGTGGTAAGTGTCTTGCAATCGGCTAAGTAATCCTTCAATGTGTGGTAGCGGTCCGTTCATTCATCTTTCGTGCGTCAAAGCATAAGCGGGTTTTTTCTCCTTTCCGCACTAAGGTCATTGGAGGGCTCCAGCTACTGTTGCTCTATTCTATCACCCCCATCGCTAACATCCGATCCAGCTCGCCGTACACTAACTGCTGTATTGCCGGTGAAATTGGGTAATGTTTCTGCTTCACAGGCAGGTTGTCTTCAGTGACGGTGATCACATGCTGTTCCAAGTGCGTTCTACCTAGTCCGAACTCCTCAAAAGATGGAAAGGTTGCAATAACTTTATCGAGGAAGTGTTACTACATTTCAGTCAATTGATGCGGTGAATTCAGGTATTTCTCAGGGTCGCTGTGTTCTTTGCTCAACGACTCCACGGACTGGCTTCTACTTAGGGAACTAATGATGGCGCCTGCTTTGGTGGCGACGGACAGGCCGAAAGTCTCCCAGAAGTCCATGCCAAAGTAAAACTGCTGCTGCAGGTCAGGAACTATGAAGAACTCGATGTCTCTGGTCTCTCCTTCCCACTCGACTGGTATGGTGATGAGTCCAGATACTGGTGTTTTATTACCGTTCGCTGTTCGAACATGCTGATTTCGGAGCTTTACGATCTTGTGGTTCCGACTCTCAAGGAATGCTGTCGCTCCTGCCCCACAACAACTAACGCTGGCTCCTGTGTCTAATAGAGCGGTTATCTCGGTGTTGTCAACCTTAGTTCGAGCGAACATCCTATTGTCGTATTCCAGGGTGACAGTTGCCGAGTCTTCCGTTCGTTGAAACTTTCTATACGCTTTTCTCTATTGTCGGAGCACGAAAATCCTTCTACATTTTTTTGTGAGCGCTCTTCTTTTCTGAATTTCAGCGTTGAATATTTCACGGCGCTTTAGATGGTAGTCTGCGACCCTTTCTGACAAACTTCTCGGTGCGTTGACATGTGGTTCCGCCGTTGGTTCACACCACTCCTTTCTTCGCAAGATTGTTATTGTTGGGCCGGGTAGCGCTTTGTCTGGCATGGGTTCCCGGACAAGCCGTGCCAGACTGGTGTTTTCCGATCTTGGTAGCGCGCGAAAGCTCTCGTTTTTTGGCGCAAACAAAACAAATCATGTTGTGAAAAGGACACCTACATAGACCCTCACTAACGCTTTCAGCGGGGTTTTTCAGAAAAAAATCACCTGGCATACCACAAATATAACATAGGGTGAGATGGAACGGTGACTGGCAGAAGGAGGTGTTCTGTGCATTTACAGTTGCCCCTGGCGCTTGCTTCGAAGTATGTGGGTCTGTCGTTGTTCCTATTGGTGCTGTAGCCTGTTTCGGCTGGGCTGCACGCAAGATTGTGGGTTGATATTGGCGTCGTTCTTGATATTGTTTGTTGCTAGTTTGGTCGTGCCGTGGCGCGAAGGCTTCAATCGTTTGGTTGCGAGCCTCGTCAATTATTTTTACTCCTTACTCGACTTCACTTATCTGCCTTGGTCTGGTTCTACTTTCTTTCAACAGCTTCTCTGCCCTTTTACATTCAGCCTTGAGTTCAGCGACGCTTTCCACTTTGGTGGCGGAAATGAGTGTTGCCAGGCTGGGCTTAACGTTCGACTTCATAATCTTTATCAATTCCGGTTCGGGGATTTTCTTTCTTAAGCGAAAAGTCAGGTCGTAAATTTCAGCGCAGTACTCCTCGAAGCTCGCGGACTGCTGCTGCTTTCGCTCCATAACTTCCCCTATCAACTCATAATCGGAGTCCACCGTCTTGAGCTGGTTGAGAAGCTCAGCTTTTAGCGAAAAATAGTCGAAGGTGGGGTCTCCTTCACGATCTTCCAGCAGCTGTCAATACCAATTGTTTGCTTGACCGGCCACTATTCAAGAGAACTCGGCGAATAGCTCTTCGTGGGTTATCGGCTGCTGCTGCCTGAATCGCTCTCTTCGGAAGATGAAGCTCTCAATTGTGAGACCCTTTCCTGACCCATCGAATTTTAAGTGCCAGCGGTTTAAGTCCACATTTCGTCTTCGCGCGTCTTCATCACTAGGTCTTAGCTGTTATGCTTGCTCGTTACGTTGAGCTATTTGTAGGCTTGCATCCTGTAGTATGGCTGTCTGGGGTGGCGCCTGTTGATTTGGCGTGATTGTTGATGCTGCCAATCCGAAATTTTTCGCTCCTTCGGTATCCCCTAGTTGGCTTTGCCGGGCTCCTGTATTCCTCTCTCTCCTCAGGTTCCATAGTTCTTGCATGCAGTTTAGCAAAGCTTCGCTCTGCCATCGCATCATGTCCACCAGTTGCTTATTGGAGTTGGCCACGTCCGCCGCTGTATCTTGCTGAACATCACTGCTGCTGCCGCTTTCCATGGCGTTGCCACTGGTGTTATGCGATTTAACCAGCGATTCACCGTTTGGCATATCGAACAGGTTGCCCACTTTTCTGCCGAAGCTCGCGAAAAGTCTTGCAGCACTGTCGCTGGTAGGATACTCTTCCTTGGTATACCGCCTTCCAAATTGAAATCTTCTAAACTCCTGGTCGAACCGTGACGCTGGGATTAAGTCAGCTGTTAGTGAGGTATGGTCTGGACCGATGCTAGGGTTCTTAAAAGGTAACACCCCCCGAAATGTTGCTTAGCCAACCCTACACCCCCAGTGAAACAGAAGAAAAGAGAAAAAAAAAAAATAAAACCCCAAACCAAGATTTCCGAATTGAATCTCAGAGAAAACGAAAGTGCTGCCTGAATTTCGGGGTGTGGCTGTGATCAATATGACAATTTATAGTTGGTAGTATGTAAATATATAAATATTTACTCGTTTCACGAAAAAAAAAACGAAATTCGTGGCAAAAAAACCCAGAAACAAGCTGCTTTGAGATCCTACTTTCCTTGTTTCAATGGTATTTACATTCACACCTTTTATGTGATTGTTCAATTGGTATAAATATCTATATCTTTATAATCAAGCGAAATATTTTTTTTTTTTGTATTTTTTTTTTGTAGTGTAGGTACGTATTTATGTGCATTTTATAATGCAAATATGTATTCATGTGTATATTTATAATGTGTATTTCAGTGTATTGCCACTGTTATGGATTTCATTAAAAGTAAATTTAATGTTACTAATTTCCATTGATCGTGTTTTACTTCGTATTTTTTCCTTTTTTTTTTTCTTATGTTTTTAAAATGCACGTTAAAGTCTCTACACTTGCTTTTAAGGGTAGGCTTCAATTATGATTATTATTATCCTTATTATCAGTTAAACTAATATAAGGAAAAGAAAAAAGTGTGTGCGTTTTATATATTATTAATTAATAAGGGCTTTGCTCTTTACTATTGGCTTATTCTATTTTATCTTTCTTTTTGCTCCATTTTTTTTTGTTTTCTTTTTTTTTTTTATTCAATACCAATTCCACTGAAGCGGAGCATGGTGCGGGTGCACGCACTAGGTTCGGTGTTCTCTCCCACCCCCCCTGGACTACTCTTGACGCACCCCACACCCATGGACTCTTCACCCTCCTGAACGGTCGACCCCATCATGCTTTAAATGCACGACTTGATGGGCGTACCGTCAGGAACTCCCCCTTCTTTTCCCTAGATACTCACCACTCGAACTCTAAGCTTCCCCTGAGATGCTCAGGACGCCGTAGCTCGAGCGATGGGTACCCCTACCGCGAGTTCTTCACCCTCCAGAATGGTCAACCCCATCATGCTTGAAATGCACGACTTGCTGGGCGTACCGTTCGAAACCCCCCCTTTTTCTACCGCCCTTCCCAACAGCTCCGCGCCTCGGCGACAGAACTGCGATAGCAGTTAGGCGAAATCCCCCCGTTCTAAACGAACAGACAGACTAAGGTTATATATTAACACATATTTGGGAGATTTTTTAAAAATTTGGAGATTTTACATTTTGTAGATTTTAATTTTAGAAATTTCCCACTTTGGAAAATTTTAACTATTGAAAATTTTTAATTTCTGGGACCCTTCATCTTGGAAATTTCTTCTTTTTTTTTTTTCTTTTCCCTCCCTTTTTCTTTTTCCTCCCCTGAAACGTTAAATTTTGAAGTTTCAAATTTTTTCTGTTTCTTTCTGCTTTCCTTTTTTCTTCTTTTTATAAATTTTAATTTACGAAATTTGAATGAAGTTTTCGTTGGGCCTATATTTTGGTTTTTTTTTCAGTAAAGTATTGCACTTCGGACATATA
Organism: Glossina austeni; assembly: GCA_000688735.1. NCBI lineage: Eukaryota > Metazoa > Arthropoda > Insecta > Diptera > Glossinidae > Glossina > Glossina austeni. Next base: position 130,841 of record KK502886.1, on the reverse strand, counting down.
AGCCACAAATTTATTGGCTTAGTCCAACTTTACTCAACAACCCAAAAAAAAAATATGTATATATATTCGGTTTTCGTTGTGCTTATATTTTATAACAGCGACCAACGTTAAATGAAATTTAAAAAAAAAAATTAAATTATCTAGTTCCGTGTTGGGTCTGAATTGCGTTGGACGCCATTCGTAACTCTATAAGCGAACAACGCACATTGTAAAACTAAAAAAAAAACGGGAAAAAAAATTATTTTAAATTTCAAGACAGGTCTAAGTGTCCATTAGGCGCCATTTTGGAATGGGCGACGAACTTCAAATGAAACAACAAATGTAAAGGGGTCTGTTGGACAGTTTTCTTTTTTGTTCCTGACCAGCAAATAAACAACAGATGATTTATTGACTTGAGTAAAAGAGGAGGTTAGTCATTTTACTTGCATGACAATTGCCAATAATTGCGCCAAGACATCATAAGAATATCGAAACTTCCAACTTAAGAAAAAAGAAAAAAAAATCGAGGCTGGGCTAATTCGGCTGCTTCGAATGCATTGAATTCATAGTTATACCAACCAAAGTGTGTGAATTCTGAAATTTAATACAAATGGTGGGCACATCTTTAATCGTATCGTCGAAAATTATTTATCATGGGTACCGAGCATTAAAACATGGTGCTTTCATGGATGGTGTAATGCGGAAAGGCAACTATCTGTAGTGATTTGGAGCAGTGGATCTACCGAATCTTGTTCTGAAAACCATCCCAATTGCTCAAAAAAAATTCTGGCACCAACTCTCAGACAACTAAAATATCATTTCACAAAATACAGATTATGGAGAGAGAATCTATCTGTTCAAACCCATATTGCATGACTTCTAATATCGACTTTTAGTGGATTTGGTAAATGCGGCAAAATACACCATAGATATAGCTATGCATACTTTCACTTCATTTAAAATGTCGTCGGCTTGATTGGCTGTGTCAAAACGCGGCGTTATAATTCGCATCACAAGCAATCACGATATGGAAGTTTTGTGTTCGGTCGCAATTGCGTTGGGCGCCATTTTGTAATTCGGTGCGACCGACGTATGAACTTCGAATGGATCACAGTACACAGATAAATAAATAACTAGAAAAATGCACTTTGCTTAACTAAGAAAAAATTTCGTCTTTATACATGAGAGAGTTGGTAACCAACCCAACGTTATTTACTTTAACAAAAATTGAGTGATTTTGTAAATACGAACGAGGAACCAGGTACAAAGCAGCAGAAGGTTCTTTTTCAATTTAAAAACAAGCCCTGGGTGCCAAACTCTATTAAACGCATCCTTCTCGTGCAAGAAAACTGCTGAACAGTACTTTTTGTTTTCCTACGCATTGCTTACTTCTTTTACGATTCGGGAACATTATTTGGGCGTACCACGGGTTATAGCGAAACCCAAATTAATGTTTCAGCGCTATATTATAATCATTTAATATTGGATGAGGAACACAATTCGTGTCGAAATTAACTGAAATTGGCAAATGGTCAAAATTTAAAGCATCAGACTTTAACATGTCCAAACGATATGTGGGGTTACAAATAGGCAAATAGGCAAATAGGTGGATTTTGCGATGGAAAATACGGAAGACGTGTATTTTCGTAGACACTTATGGAGTTCTTTGCCTTTCGATTTTTCGAGCCTTGAATCCCAAGGATGTTTAGCATTAAAATCTCCTACGACGATGAATTTTAAAAAAGAAATTATGATAATCATTACGCTTTATACTGCATCTTGGAGGAAAATAAGTAGAATAAATTGGGAGAAGATTGGAGGTGCTGAATTCCAGCACCTTGAAGACAGGGCTTACTATAATTGTCTAGAATGAAATAAGTTAATGAGAATTTAACCAAAATTACTGACCCACCGTGAACCCTATTTTCAGAATGATTACATGAAACAATATCATATCCTTTAATTTCAAAACAAGTTCGATCAGTGAAATGAGTTTCCAAAATTAGACAGATATCAATACGATTCAAATGTAAATATGTTTCTGTTTCCCTTGTATGATTCGGAAGTCCTTTGGCTTTCCATACGCCTATTCTTAGAATTATTTGCAAAGCTTTGAAATAAGCGTTATTATTATTATATATTGAGTAGATTAGCTAAAATAGGTTCAATTGTATCTGCTGGGTTGGTGTACCGTTTATTGCTATTTTTCGTGGTTTCAACATATGTTTCTTTTTGGGAAGTTGGTTAATAGCGGGAAAAGTATCATTATCATAACTAATTTGTGGAAAATTAGAATCTTGGGGAAGGAGGTCTTGTTCGTGCTTAAAGTGGTTTCCTGTATATTTAGCATCATAAAAGTCTTATTACTTCTCTATAAGCACGTTCGTGTTTCAGTTGGAACGTATGAAAAACTATCTTACAACAATCCTAACACTTAATTAGTTTTCCATAAAAATCAACAGTCTTCACCATAGGCCTAACTTGACTATCTTTTAGACTTTTATGATTAAACTGATCGTCTGACACATCATTAGCAATACTATTCATCATTTTATTTATATCCACTGCACGTGGGATGCATATTGGCGGTGATTTCGGAGTTATTTGACTCCCGTTATTGTCATCATCAACTTCTTCATTATCATTAATAGTGTGCGGCACTGCAAATTGGTTGCTTGTAAATAAATCTAATTCGCTAATTGCAGCCTTGAAATTCATCGCTCGTCGGATTTATTATTTAAGAATGCAAGTGTTAGACAACACATACACTCTTAATTGTATAAGCAACTACACCCACAATTCCACTACACTCTATGTAAGCGGATGTCGTTTTTCTCTATATAATTTAGAAAGCCTTTCTTTTGATTTAGTTTTTCATTAAGGATTATGCATTCAGTGCGATAATTTAGCTTGCTGTTTTTTCTATGTGTCCCATGTAGCATTGTTCGATCACGACATGTTTTTTGTATTGCAAGATAAATTTGGTTGTTTACGCATGTTATAAATTCAATTCCAATTGGTTTTCGGTCTAACAAAACGTCGTTACCGTCGACCTATTTTTAAATTAGTTCTGTAAATCCTAGTCATAAGGGCTGTTTTAAAAATTGATTCAATAATTTTATTTTTTTATTTCACCGAAGAATGGGGGTACATTCACTTTGACAAAAGATTTAGAAAATGCAGAGCCAAAACGGCAAGCGACCTGTAAGCTCTGCATATTCTTCATTATTATTTAAACATGCCTGTCTGGCTACGTGAAACAATCTTCCCTGGTCGCTAAAATGAGGCTATGGGCTTCAAATTTGGCAGAAATGATGCGTCTACAGTACAACATAAACTTAAGAACTTCTCTGTAACAGATAGGCCGATCAATATTTCCACGTAAAGGTGATTCTGCAGGACTTACACAAAAATGGAAAAAACCAGCCACGTCCACCTCGTATTATACCGTGTAATGAAGTCTTAAAAATTGGATCAATAAACGTTGAAATGCTTCACCCCACCTAGTAAAAAGCAGGAAATTCGAAATCAATTCGTCTACCCTAACAGATCGACTAATGGAAGCAAAGTATCTGTTAGGAATAAAATGGTCAATGGTGTTTTGGAGTCTTTGACCAATGCTCAAGTAAAAAGCCTAACTTGGTTGGTATGACGCGACCAAATGTTACTATCTCATTCACTTTTATTCATTTTTTTTTTTTGTATACTTCTAAAATGCCAAGGCAAGCTCGGCACGAAGTTTCAATATTGAATTGAGTTAATTGACAAAAATTTGCTGCTTATAAACTAGTTTTCTGAAGGTAAAATATTTACAAATATGCTTACTCTGGCGAAATATAAATGATTGGTGAAAAGCGCTAAACGTAATTTGATGCGTGGATTTTGTTTTTAACTGAATACAAACGTAGCTTACGTAGCGTAAGCGTGTCACTTGGTTTCGTCTTTCTATTGTAGATGCACGCTATGGTATGCATACACTATATCGTACATACACTCCACGTCTTATTCTATGAGCATACTGCTCGACATTACTTCCATTCATAAAGACACCACAAATTTTCATCTTGAGATCTATGTATATGAAAATTTGCAAATACTATTTTATATGTTACATAACCTTCATTCAATGATTTTAATTAAGATTCCTTACCATTAATTCGTTTTAAGTTTGTTAAATTTCTTTGTGTTTAACTCTGCGTATTATTTTTGTTTTCACGGATGTCATCGTTGGTATCCGATACACCATACATTTGTATGCCTTCCAATTTGTTTATTTATTCTGATAATAGGACAACGATAAGTTTGTTGCTCTAAACGTTCTTTTACTGCAGCTTTGTGCAATGTAACCTTACTTGAATCAGAATAATCTCGAATACAAATATTGTATACAAATTTAAGATCGGTTTCTGGCACCTTTACGATTTTTTTATATTTGTTTGCCTACCTAAAAATAATTTTGCAGGAGATTCACACGTGTAGCGCAATGTCAAATAAAATCTCCAGCGATAGTCGGATAAAAATCTGTGCTCTGTAATGTCCGAATTTGGTCCTCTTTCCTCGTTAACATAGCCAAAATTGACTTTTTAAAGGTTTTTCCTAAGTTTTCAGCGAGACCATTCGCTGAAGGATTTCCCGGATTCCTCACGGTAAATTTATCATAACACGGTCTCAATATCGTGTCATGCGATTGCATAAAACTGTGCATGTGCATCTCTTTGAAATGTCTCATCGAAAAAAAAGAAACGTAATAGACAAATTTCGGAATAAAAACGAATCAAAACAATCAAATTGCATTCCTTAGTAACTTAAGCGAACAACAAATGAATGAAGAACACTCTAAAATTTGTTAAGTATTCTTAACTAAAATTACGAATAGAAAAATAGTATATAGGCTAGGCATTTTCTTTAATAAAGCATCATCATTATTATGATCGTTCATGCAAATTAATTCATATTTTGATTAATATTTAGTTAGATGGTTTGCCGCGTTTTTTCTTTGGCACATCCAATTGTGTTGACGTTCCGAAGCCGAGCCAGATCTATATCACAAATCGCATAATACATTGTACGTTTACAATAGACTTCCGTTGAGCTCGAATCTTTATAAAAAATTCGCCGAGGGTCTCCACGTCAATTACATCAATTAAAATGTCAAAATATTTTTTTAGCATCGAGACAGACGTCGATGGGCACTCCGTAACGGTATCCATACTGAACTTAAATCGGATATCGTTCACTTTCATTCAAAGTGAAAGTGGATCAACCGCATGGTTAGCAGGCATGTTAAAAATGGATGATCTATATGATTTATATTCTGAGTTTTGTTACTTAAACGGCCTTTTTTACAGCACTTATAACAGTGTGCTCATATTAGTTTCTTATTAATTCTAATACAATCATTTTTATAGTCACGCTGCTATTGGTTTTTTTCTTTACATCACTAGTCCCGCTTTCTAAAGATGCATTATGATGCAGTATAATTTTTACTTCTATAGCATCAACCCCTTTTGTGCACCTTGAACTGAGAGATCGTCGTCTTCTTTACATAAATGCTCAAATAATTGGGATCCTTATCAGTCGCAAACTGTAAAATAAATATGTTTAATGGATGACCAAGTGTGCACTGTTGGGCCAGCTTTTTTACACGAGCATACCATATACTCGCCGTCTCATTTTCCATATTTTGGCTTTAAAGAATTTTCTTGGATTACGGAATATCTGATGGTACATCATGTTCTTGCCGAAGATCGCTTAAGTCATCATACTTTTTACTCACGGGCAAAACCGGATTGTATAATTCGAATTATACTCCGTACGCGTACAAAGCAACAGTTTTTAACAACATGAAAGAGTTAATTTTCTCTTCGCTAGCAATGGTCTCCACAACCACACTTCTGAGCAGAGGTTGTTGCAAGCATGCTGTAATTTGCATTAGCACCATGGCTCACTGTACAATTTGCAGCACCGCTAGTGGGTATTGAGTAGTTATTTTAGTGATTACAACTATTATTAACAACAATGTGGTAATTTTAATTCCTTTTATTGAAACATTTGTTTTTTCGTTTGTTCATTTTTTTTTATTTTTCAATAATCAAGTGTCGTTATTCCATATATAATTATGTACACATTGTTATTCTATGTATATATTATTTGATTTACAATTATGTAGAGATAAATAAAAATCACTTGATAACTACCAATGCCTTGCATTGATTATGTTGTTGTTAACTAGGTTTTATTTTCAAGTTTCGACTTTATTTGCTGTATATATGGACGAGAGATAGTATTTATCGAATCTGTCAAATCAAGCGTAAACAAAATAGCTCGCGTTTTGCGTTAGTATTGGTTGTTCTAAGTCAGTATTGATTATTTAGAATTGAATTTGTGAGAGAAAACAGCTGCAAATGGAACACACGATAAATTCCTAAAAAAACAGCTGGCTGAGCTATCTTTTCAAATTTGTAATAACATGTTAATATGAACAGTAACAATAAAAAAATATCAAATTCAAATTAATATTGAGTGAACTTAAGCCAAGTCTTGCTCTTGCTTGAATTAATGCGGTTGATTTAAATCGTTTTTTTTTCTTCTTATATTGTTTGCTACTCCCAGCGTGCCCCCTACGCAAATTTAAGATGTCAGAGCCCAGGTACTTTGCGGACCTTATTGTGCTTTCTTCATAGGATGGATACCTGAAAAGATAAAACTATATTTATTAATAAATCATTAATGTTAAAAAAGGGAGTTAATAATATTCACTTACTTTCGCTTCTTAATTGGAATGCCATCTCCAGTCTCGCAATCTATCACATAAGGGATTTATTTATTTAATGAATTAAATTCAGCTACAAACCAAGTCATTAGCCGAATGTAAGCTGCAACACAACTTAAAATGTAATATAAAAAAGAAAAATAACTAAAAATAAACATGAGATCAACATATAATATACAACAAAATTCATCTAGGTCCTAGATACTGGGATATATAGTGATGAATGGATATGAGCTTATTTATACATTATTAATAGTAACAAATGCGAAAAATTCAAATATAAAGGAGTATTTTGATTCAATTTACCTGTACTTATGCGAGATGTTTAGCATTTAGTTACGTAATATAACGCTTTTCACCTTATTAACGGAAAAATGGATAGATCGAGTAAGTGGTAATGATCGTTGAACATTTTGCACATTGCGCGAAACGGATTGAACAATTCATGATTGGTACGGCATTGTGGTAGCTGCAAGAGCACAAAACGTTTTGAGACCCTAGTAGGGATGTCAATATCAATAAGTTCTAATAAAGCCGGAGAATAAAACTCATCTTTTATTATCTTAAAGACGAAGGTTACATCAAATATTTCACGCCTTTTTTTAGGAATAGACACATCAATGAGCTCCAATTTATTATTATACGGTGGAAGAGACACCGCACAATCCCATCTCAAACATCGCAAGCAAACGTCAAGTAGTCCCGTTGAACAGACTCCAAGAGATCAATATGGCATCTATAACTAGGAAGTCGAACTACCGACGAGTATTGACTTGGTCTAACTAAAGATGTATACAAGCACTTCGTAAGGTATGGGTCTTTATATTCTTTATATCATCTTTTTATAAACCCTACAAGGGATCTTTTTTTTTTTTTTTTTTTGGGTTTTTGAGTAAAGTTGGACTAAGTCAATAAATTTGTGGCTTATATGTCCGAAGTGCAATACTTTACTGACCCTACAAGGGATCTAGCTTTATTAACTGACACATCAATATGACTGTCAAACTTCAGTTTGAATCAAAAACAATTCCTCAGTCTTTGTAATCGCAAACATTTTCCACGATGTGATTGTCAATACGATAAGAAGAAGGCATAGTATTATACTATGTAAAAGACATTCTATTGCATTTGTTTGAATTCAGCACCATAATATTGCTTGCACACAATGAGTACAGGTTCTTAAGATCGCCCTGAAGAAGTTTAGTACCATGTACTGAGTCAAAGAGGGACAGATGTCTTTGGTGATTTAATGTGGGTATACTACCTTGTCGGTTTAACCCAACGGTGCCCGATGAAACACCGGTTAATTTTGCGTAATCGGGATCCTCCCGAGAGTTAGACAATTCCTATAAGCTGAGGGTCTAAAGTATAATGGAGAAACCAGGTATGTTTTTTGTGTATGGGTCAATAAACCCACTCTGGGGAGTGTTGAGGCCTATCATTACCTCTAATAATTCGCTTTAGGAATGATAGAGGGACAGTTTAACGTTGTCTGCAAACATTAAAACACGGGAATGTTGAATGCACTCCCGAAAAGTCATTAAAATAAATAAAGATGACTACCCTGATTCTAAACATATATAAAACGTAACTACAAAATAAACCAAAAATTGTGCATTATAATTGCACTCAGTTTGTGGACCGCAACACTTGTTCACAAGCTTTCGTTACCACCGATTGCTACTTCTAAATTTGTCAGCTTGATAATTCTCTCTTCGCCTGTTCGCTTGGGCGTCCTCCGGTCTTTTGTAGGGAGAATCTGCTAGCATTTAATTTTCTTTTTGTCTTGTATGTACGGTCCGCCCACACCCGAAAAAAGGTAAAAATAAAACAAATGCAAATAAAATGTTAGCATCATTTTGTCAATTTTACTTTATTTCATATTATTAAAAATTTTGTACAAATTTGCTTTTACTTATGTTTGTGTGATTTTATCATTGATTACATCATGCTGCTTGTTTGTAAACAAACAAATGTCAAATTTACCTTTTCTGTATTCCCTTAATTTTTGATAATATTAAATGACGAAAGCCATAATGAGGTATTTAAATTTATTTTTCCTAACTACTGTCTCAATATTATTATTAGGACTCCCAGGATTCCTGAACAAAATCTTGACTATACGATCAAGATAGACAATATAAAATAAAAAAGGGCTTTACGTTTGATCATAGATAAAACACATATGATGCTTTATTTCTCAGTTCCGTGGCTTTTCACGCAAGTTAGTGTTTACGTTAATACACCTATCCTTCGTGAAATCTACTACTTACCAAATAGCTCACGTTAGTTGTCATTTAGCGTTTTTGTGAAGCAAATTTTGTTTCTAAACGTATTCAAATAGATAATACAGCGTAAGCGTTTATATGAGGTTGCTGTCATAAATGTTTTCAAATGGGCTATTAGTGTAAGTTCACTGCAATAACCTAGTTCTTGTTCTAAAAGTTTGACGATTGTCACTACTCTCCAATACAAGCTGAACTTTATGCTTCAGAGGAAACACCTGTTTTCTTGCTGTCCATCTTAATATATATATAATATACTTCGACTTGTAAATACATATTTTTATATAGCACACGTAGCTATTATATCACATCATGTGAAAATTTTTATTTATTTATTTTTTTTTATTTCTTATTACTCTGAGCGAAAACTTTAGTATATACGTAGACAGTCAAGTTATTCTCATAGCAAAGCTTGTAATCAACTGTGCACCATCAATCATGATCAAAGGATCAACAAATAATAAAAACTCCCTACTCTTCTGGATATATAGGTTTTATTGTCAACAGGCCTAATCCATTCGACAAAATAAACGAAAAGGAAGATAAGTTAAATGTTAAATATTGTTATTAAATAATCAAGTAATGGTTAGGAATATATATACATCAGGCAGAACCGTTCCTTTAGTCTTGCTTGGTTATTTGGCAGTAGAGGAACATCAAGATTAGCAAAAACGAAATCTTATGACACATAGAAGGGGTGCTTTAAATCTTCTTACGTTACCCAAAGAAGCACGCGTAGCCTGAGTAGGATTGCAGCGAGTTAATCCGCATACATATATGTTTTTGCACATACACATATATATACTTTATTTGTAAAATTTGCGAGCACATGAAAATTATGGCCGTAAACTTTTCGTTTCCTAGATCAAAATCAACGTATTTTGACGGCGGTAGCGAAATTTCGCTAGTGGGCTCCCGATGGAGGCGTATAAGTGGAGAAATATAAACCGGCGTATCTTCTGCACTTTCAAGCCAAATTGTATTCGAATAAAAGATAAGGAATAAAACCGCTTTAAGACACTTTGTGAAAATTAAAAACCTAGCTCTTACTTATATAATATAACACAGGAATTGATTTGCAATTCATTTTAAAACATTATATTTTCTATATAGGTAAATACAAATGCTAATGTCTTTTTATATTATATAAACTCTGGAATCCGAAACTTTGCTAAGAAATGAAAATATGAAATTATATAAATTATACGAAATTATTTCATTTTATTAAAAGTTTTTTATAATTTTGTGTTTATTTATGTTTATATGATTTTTTTATTGATTGTAGCATTGTAAACAAACATACGTCAAATTTGCCCCTTTCCTATTATTTTTCCGAAATAAATTTTGAATGACGAAAGCCATACATAAATCATAAATAAATGGCTTTCAAGGTACGCCGTCCAAATGAGTCTTATTTAACTAAAAATACATAATCAGTGTCCAGCATACGACCGCTGACAAAACGATTCTTCACTTTGTTTGTAGGCTTGGAATAAATGATGAATATATAAAAAGTAATGCAGACAATAAAGCCGCGCATCCGGAATAATTGTCGAACTTCTCACAACCCTATGTGGGAACAGGCGAATGATATGAGTTTGTATGTAAACTAACATATAAAAAAAAAAGAAAAAGGTAGAAGACAAAATAAAAACAATTTAGTTCAAACTTAAAAGCAGTTTATACTTCATATTACGTTATTTTAATTCTTTTTTAAATTATGTTGCATGGAATTCCATTTGTACTATACATAATTTTCCAAAAAATGAGAAATGCAAATTAAAGCGATTAATTTGCAATTTAAAATACGTTTGTCAAATTGATTAACAATTAATGATAATAAAGAGTTTCCGATGATGATTTTTAAATTCCGTTTTCATTAATCATTTTCGAAATAGTTATTTGATTTCATATTTATTTTGCTATCGTAATTTTCGTTATGAGTTCTTAGTTTTTGCTACGTACACCATATGTTACTTGTTCACATATCTACAGCTTTATTTATTTTTTCTTTTCACATGATATGACAAGGTAAACAAGCGCGGCTTTTATTGTGGTTAATACTTCCGGCTTTAATTTTTAAGAGTATAAGCGAACTTTCTTTGTGTTTCGAGCATTTTGCTTCACTTAGGTCCGGACTTGTGAGACACACTCTCATATTTGTCGCATCAGGCGAAAACCAAATAGCCAACGTTAACTTTTCTAAAGTTAGTATTGATTGTTATATAATAGTAATAATAATCGCTTTTCTCTGCATTGTGTATTACTATCGTTGCCTATTATCGATTTTGAAAAAATAAAGCGAAAATAGGAGACAACTTTAGTGGTGCTTCTTTTATAAATAACCAACATTCTGTAAACAAGAAAATCATAAACAAATACATGCCTATAAAATGATGATGTGAGTTTTCATGAAATTTAATCGATTTTATAACAAAAAAAATTCTAAATGAAGGGAAAACCAAATACATATTCATGGTGCGTTATCTGTGTCGTGTAGTTGGCGACTGACGAAAAAGTTAACAACAATTCGTATAAATTTAACGGAAAACGGGTAAAGGGATTAAACAACACCGAAATTGGGTCGGACGACACTGAAACTACTTTCCTTTCACCGAATAAGAGAAAATGTAATTAATCGTCTACGTATGTTTAACGAAGCGTTTTGAAGGGATTAAGCATTTATTAATATGATTAAAAATTGTTATTTAAATATTATTTTTTTAAGATAAAGAAAAAAAATCTAATACATTAGTATTAAAATATATTTATATAATATATAATATCCACAACCATGAAGTTGTAAGGTGATTTCATAGTATCGGGTTACTCATAAGTCCCTTATCTACGATTATAGGTCTTTCACTATAAAAGCAAACACAAACCACGGCAATTTCGCTGCAACGTAGGCGATGTATATTAAGTTTAAGCTTACTATTGGTTACATACATTAATAGACACATATAAAGTAACTTTATTACTGTATTACGCTTATTATTAACTTGACATCATTTTTCATGCCACCATTCACAACATCGTCACAGATTCTATTTTCTCCGGATTTAATTTAATTTAATACGGCATCCTTTTTTATTTTTAGCAATTTATCAATTTTGGAAATGGCGTTGACAAACTCGTATAAATATCTGTCTCAACACAATTTATAGTACATTACTGACCTTTCAATTCATAATGTATCCAATTGTAACTATAGTAATGCTTATGTACCTACACGAACTTTGTAGTTTGCTTGTATGCACATATTTTTGCATACATGTACTTTATAAAGAATGTTGAGTTCATATTTTTGGAACATGGAGGCCTTATGGATACGTTATAAATATTTTCCAATTTTGAACTTAAACTTGGTGTATATAAACCAAAAGATGTCAAACTATAATTTCCGATTATAAGAGTTTCGGGCAACTCTATATACAGCAATTGCATACACGAAATATATATATACAAACACATAATAACTATCATTCGTGACAGCAAGTTAGACTAGGAAATTCCCATTGTAAACAATAAACATATTTCGTTAAAAGATTTACTAAAATATCTTTTGGACCTCTTGGCGTAAACTTTACGTTCTATTTTCTATTCATTCGCCTTTTCATTTATTTCGGTTTCCATTTTTAGTTCATTTCATAAGTAATTTAATAACTGCTTATTAAAATTTTTACATTTGTGCTTAGATTTTATTTATTCACATGCTCCGATTATCAATCAACTCAATTTTCCTGAGGTATATTTTTCCATCTGTTTCGCACTCAAATATTTGTGTTATCAATCTCATCAATCAGGGAAAAAACAAAATCTTAATTTTTTCGCGTTCATTAAAAAAAAAAATAAAAACCACGTTGTCCTTCGAATGTCTACTTCTATCCCTCTCTTTTCTTCCACTTTTTTTTCATTTTCTTTCTGAAGCATTTTAATGGCTCAGATTTTCCAATTAGTTTGATCTTCGTCATATTTCGTCAGTGAATTTACCAACCTTACCTTCTGAAATGCTATAGAGTTGTATTTGTAAATGTTATATTGGATTGCTGTTATATTCTATGAAAATTGATGTGGAGTTTGTCGACGGTCGGTTACAATAAAGTGGCAACTTTACCTTTACAACATGTTCATATATTTTTACTGAAAGCATTTTCACTTCTTTCGGTAAGAGTCCTTAAAAATGAACCTTGCTTATACAATACTAGTTTTAGGAGATTTTAGCTTATTGCACATTCCTTGGAGCTCCAAATTGAGGTTGGCTATTTCGGCCATATCTTTAGTTTTGCGTACTATGATGTGTTTGAGCTATGTTTGCATCAAGTGAATCATATTAATAATTACTTTAACAAATTTTGGATTTGGTCTTCTAAAATACAATCAATTTATCTGATATGCGCGTTCACTCATCCCACTTTCTTGATCCCGTTGAAATGGTCAGCCATGAGTTTCAGTTAAGGTTCACCTTTCACATTGACGGTAGCCAGTCTGAAATATATTCGATTTTTCACTCAGCTATATCTGAGTGTGTCCCTGTTAAATACAACGCTATGAACGAGCATTCACCTGTTTGGTCCACCAACGAGCTAAGAATAGTTCGCATTAAAAGGAAAAGACTTTTTAAAATATATGAGAAAATTGGCTTGCTGATTGATTTTGCCAACTATTGTAGAGTAAAAAACTTGCTTTGAGTTGTTATAATGCATACGTTAATAAAGTGAAAACTCCTTACAATCGGTCCGACATGCTGTTTTAAATTTGTTAATTCAGAGTATGGAATGGATGGATCTCGCGTGGTTATTCATTTTAATATTATTTTTGCAGTTCTTCGCACAATCATATGCTTCAATGAACCACCGTATTAACTTCTATTTATATCGTGTAGAATAATTTGATATTTTTACTAATGTTACTTTCAGCAATTTAGAAGTCTTTAATGCTCCAGCTACTTTAAAAACCACATGTTGGCCTGGTATAGATGATCTACCATCTGGTATCTTGAAGAGTTTTGCTAATACTAATACACACTTTTCTTGAACACTTGTTTAAGGAACGAATACTTCCCTGAGCGGTAGGAAAACTTGTTTGATTCCGCTTTATAAGAACGGGGCTATGAACAACGTTGACAATTACAGACGGATTGCTGAATTAGGCACTCTTTTGGTCTATTTTATCACCCACTTAACATCAGAGGTAGATATACTATGACAAACTTCCTGGAAATAATTAGGGATATTTATAATGGTTTCTCTGAATATAAAAAACTGCTGTTGTTTACATAGATTTTTCTAAGGTTTTTGATACGATTGATCATAGGCTAATTTTACATAAATTGTATTGTACTGGTTTCCGTCCTAATTTGGTTGCGTGGTTTGAGTCATATCTAATTGGCCCCACTCAATAGGTGTTCTTTAATTCTTATACATCCCGGTCCATACAAGTCCTATTTGGTGTTTCGCAGGGAGCATTTGGAGTCACTACTTTTTAATTATTCATGAATGCCTTAGTGTCCCGCTTAAAAGTTTCTTGAGTCTTTTAGTACTTTTCAAAATGCCAAATGTCTGTGTGCCGAGCTGCGCGTGCTGGAATAAAAACTGTTCTGACGGCAGATACACCCTTGCAGCGTGATAAGAATATAATATATATAAAAATAATAATAACAAATAAGAAAGTTATATTTGGCGGGAACCGAATCTTGCATACTCACCACTATGCTTTCCGCATTCTTTTCTCCAAGTTCTTTTATTTGATACCCATGTCGCTGGGATGATTAAGAAAAAAGTAATCACTACCGTATTCATTTTAGAATTAACCCACTTGTAGACAGATAATATATATTCCTTTGAGGAATTGACAAAATAGTTTTAAACATTGTGTCTAGTTTGCGTTATGATAAATAAGCGTGAAATCTCAAAAAAGTAAAAAAAATTAAATTTAATCTTTCGTAGTTTTGTGTGGACATGGTCGATTTTGCAGAATAGACTGTTTCGTAAGGTAAATGTGAAAAATATCAGTCTTCTAACTTTTATAATTTCTAAATAATTAGCCAATTTTTGTTAAAAAAAAGGAGTTGCGTTCAGTTTATGCTCCACCGCGGGATTTTGCTCTTATCAATTTGGCCCATTTTCTTTACCAACCTGTGTGCAAAAAATTCCAATGTTTCTACTAAATTTCAATTTGCGACCAGAAGAGTGCCAACAACAAACAGCACGCAGACACACAGACCGACAGACATGGCTAAATCGACTTAGAACAGGTCATTCGAGTCAAAAGACTTGAATTGCAATATTCGGCTGGACAAGACCAGAACGAGAATTAAAGCTTTATAAATATAAGTTGCGGTTAATAATTTGTATATGTATCTCCTAACAATTGTAAATAAAACCTGTGTTCTCTTAAAACTCACATTTCGGAGGTACGAACTTAATTCCAAAGGTAGTCGGAGAAAGACGTAAAAATTGCAAAAAGACAGTTTTACGCTACAATAATAATGTCATAAATTTATTCAGAGTACAATAAAATAACTTTTTTTTTAGTATAGATTTAAAGTCTTGTTATAGTAGAGTTTGTGGGACATAAAAGAGGGAAAGAATAAACTGCAACGTGACTTGACGAAAATAAAAAACTTTGTTCAGGGTTCCGGTGAAATGCATTCATGAAAATTAATTAATTATATTTAATAACTTTAATAATAATTATGTCTAATAATAATACATGTTTGATGGTTAATCTTCTGTAAGCTCTTTGTGATATGTACGTTTCAAATGTTATGCTATTTGACGTCTATGTGTTTATTTTGGGAGCGTACGCTGGATACAAAGGTGATGGTGGTGATGTTGTCGTATGAATATAGGCATGTAACGTTCATCTCAAGTAGCACTTTTTTCTCGACATGTTCTACAAAACATGTAAGCCACTGTTGACTGCTTTTTGGATTCCTACGAGAAAAAGCCACCAGTCATGAAGGTTACATATCCTGTGTGGGATTTTTGGTCGTTACTCTCCCCATCCCTAGCAGCATCAACGTGACGTTTTATCGGTTTTCCGTTTGCATAAAATTTCATCTTTTTGGTTTTCGTGTTACAAAATATATTAAAATCCGTTTCGTAGTTAGTAAACGTTTTTGATGAGTATTGTTATTCCTTCGTGCTAGTTTGAACACCGAATTTAATATATCAGGCCTAGTGTTTCTTGTAACAACAATACAACAAGCTATCAAAGACTGATAATTTGGTAAATCAACTTCTTGGCAATTGGGCGAGTCGCTCTTTCTTTGCTAATCAAAATCCAGGAGTGTTGCGATAGATCGAAAACTCTCCACATATTTTTTGACAAGTCTTTAGAAGTGTGGTATTTAATTTACTATGACGTCAGCAGCGTCATAACTTCTAGTTACCCCAAGGCGCATATTTTTAGAATTTACTAGTAATCACTAATTACATACGCAAAACATCAAATCTTTAAATAAACTACTAAATAGATACTCACCTACGTTATCGTAATAAATTCCAATATCGAGTTCCAAATAGGAAAGTAGAAGAATAAGAAAGTGAACCCTAGAACTAGCAACGCAGACACGCACTCAGTCATTTTAATTTAACATTTAACAAATAAAGATGATAGTCCTTAAACGATCTACACGCAACTTGGAGTGGGAGATTGACTTAATAGTTAATACCAGCTTGCGCTTTACTTTATAAGCCACAGGTAAACTTGTCGAAGCAAATAAGACAATAAGTCGTTTTTGAATATATTAAGAAGTAGCGAACCCAAATAGCTTCCTTATGGAATACTAAAGACGACTTATATAGACCATTATGCATAACAATTGAATAGCACATGTTGTATACGGGTGTGACTTACACCACATAACCAAATTAATAGGAAAATAAGTATAACACAATTTAAGTAAACGCAATTGTTAGTGAGCAATCATAGCAAAAGTCTCTAGTTTGTCCGTCGTGCTGCTTCTTATCAAACCATGTTGAGGGGCGATAAAATAGACACACTTTACGGTTATTCACTTTTACACACTATTATTATTATAAAATGGTATATGTTGACGCACAATTTTTTTCTTAAAAAAATTTATTTAACTTTTTTTTAAGGAGGAAAATGTGTTTTTAAGTCCCCATTTATATGTACAGAAAAGGAAAATTAGCTTGATAAGAAATTCACAGATACGTATACAAATAGTTATTTATATATACATATATGCTGATAAACTATATATATTGACAAATATTTGCAATAAATTGTAATACTAAAAGATGTTAAACAGGAGGAGCGACCAATTCACCGATTCCTTTGTGATTTGTAACATTGTTTCTAATTCTTATGAGAGGGACTCAGAGGGATTCTTTTCACAGCTCAGGGTAGTATTCGTTTTTAAGACAAGAATTAAATAAAAATGTTAAGAATCTTAACAAAAAACCTCAAGATGCAAGATGAAATACCATCTGTACCAAACCGAGATGATGTTTTTAAAGAAGGTAAGACATTAGAGACCTCTAGATTAGTAAACGTAACAAAGAAAAAATGTGAAATGTTTCTAAATAATTGCATAATAGTTAATTGAGTTATCTATTGAAGCACAATAAATTTCGGTGAAATTAGAAACTATGTCACAAATTTCAGAAGAACTGAGAAACATAATGTTATTAAAATGTATGAGTGTGGGAAACTCAGCCCTTTTACCTTTTGAGTTGACAAACAGTGTGTAACTGTTAAGATAAATTATTCCGATCATTTTTTTGTTAGTGTAACGGTGAACCAGAGAATTGCTAACACTTATTTTACACCTATGAACTACAGTGCAATTTATTTATTTTATTTACTTACACATGAAACTCAACTAAGCCAAATGAACAATCGAATTCAACTGACTCTTATTTATTTATTTATTTATTCTACTTATACAGGAAATCGACTAAAACAAATGACAGTCGAGTTCAAATGATTCTTAAAGTAAATCTTAAATTAATTATTATTAAAACTTAGTATAAGTATAATAAAACAAATAAGAAGGAAAAAAGAAAAAAAAAGCGCAGAGCCACACCCACAATCGGTGCAGGACCAAATTGTAAATTAACGCCTAAGCCATCGCAAACGTGCGTAAGCTTGGCAACCGATAATAGTTTACAACAATTCATTTTCGAGTGATAATGACTTTTTAGTCCAATAATGAGAATAAGTGATAGACGAAATGACTTTCTTCTTGAGAAAGACAGCTTCTTACATTTATTTAGGTTTAGTGTCATATAATTCGATGAGCATCATGCAACCAAATTATTCAGGTCACTTTGAAGGTGATGTGATTGCGATTCAATGGAGAAGGAAGAAAACAGTTTCACATCATCAGCGTACATTAAGATCGAGCTGGATTTAATCACCGAGGCATGTATAGATTAAATCAAATGGGTCCTAATGGGAGCTTGCGGTATGCCATATGAGGTGGTGAAGTTAAACAAAACCCTGAATGACCTATTATTCAGATAAGAGATTATTCATTTCACTAAATGGGAAAGAAAGCCAGAGGCTTGAAGTTTTAAGATAAGTAGTTTATGGTTAACCAAATCTAACGCTTTGCTAAAATCAGTGTGTATGACATCAGTGCGAGAGCCACTAGAAAAAGCTTTGAAAACATGACAAGTAAACTTTAACAGATTGGTGACCGTAGATTTTCCTTTTCGAAAGCCATGTTGGGGTGGAGAAATATACGATTTGGTGGCAAAGGCCAGATGCTGAATCACAATTGTCTCGAATAGTTTAGGCAAGACACTCAACTTGGCGATGCCTCTATAGTTCTCAACAAGTTGTCTACTCCCATATTTGTGAATATGAATGATAAAACAACTCGTCCAACACAAAGGGAAAACACCTAATTCAAGGACTGATTAAAAATCTTTGAGATAACACCACATAACTCAGCAGCGCAAGATATAAATATACATGATGGAATTCCATCAGGTCCAGGCGCATAACTGTATTTTAGGGAACTCAACCCTTTGAAAACGTCATCTTCAGAAATGACCAAATTAGGTATGGAAACCAAGTTAGTTATGGGATATGGGTAGTTTGCTGATACATCGAAACTAGCAGTCGCAAAGTTTCGACGGAAATACTCAGCAAACAGATTTGAGATTTCAAAATCATCCCAAGAATCAGAGCCATTAAAAGATACATGCAAGGGAAGCGTAGAAATTTTGCGTTTTGAATTAACAAATTTAAAAAAGTATTTCGCATTAGCAAATAGAAAGGATTTAATGAACTGAAGGTATCTGCAATAGCAATGGTGGTTGAGGGAGTTAAATCTATTCCTTGCCACCGAGTAAGCAAAATAGTCACGAGCAGAGCCACTTTTCGAGTATTTTTTGAATAGCGTGTTTTTTCTATTCTTGCGATATTTAATTGTCTTATTAAACCATGGGGACACCTGCTTCGAGGACGGTACTGCTTGATCGGAACAGATGCAGCAATAGCTAGATTTAATGTATTGTAGAACGATGACAATAAGCTTTCACTACTTCCAGTTGAGAAATCAAGTCTCAAATGTGACAGATGATATTTTAACAATACAATATAGATTTTACGAATATCATAATAATTGCTTGAAAAGGTTGGAGCTGGAACATTGAGGCAGTTCAACGAACCATCATACATGTGACGAAAGGAAATGCACACTGCTGGATGGTAAGGATCCTCAGGTAAACTAAAAGGTGGACAACGAAGTAATTTATCAATGAACATAACAGCTTTATCAGATGTTGAAGTAGGAATCAAACAGCCAGAATTATCACTGTTACAGCAAGTGACCTGAGGCAAGTTGAAGTCTCCCAACGCAACGACCATATCGGTGGGTCTAGATTGCATAGCCACTTCACAAATGAGGGCAGCCTGTATATTAAATATGGATATATCAGAATTTGGGGGAATATAGGAGCAGGTTATGAATAGCACTTTATTAGGCATTTTCGCTCGAATGGCTATAAACTCAACGTCAGAAGAAGTGGGCAATTCTATTAAATTGGACGGGACTGAAGCAGATATGGCAATTAATACACCGCCACCAATGCGATTCAATCGATCACTTCTGAAAACCTGGAAAGAATTATGGAAAAGTTCCGACGAATGAAGATCAGGTTTTAACCAAGTTTTAGTGAAGGCCAAACAGAAAAACTCCGTGCTTACTGAATTCAGGAAAGTAGAAGGAATTTTTGAATTTAGGCCCCTAACATTTTGATAAATGAGAGATAATGAGCCTGAAGAAACATTTAGTTTTTTGAAGGCGACGGGACTACTGCTTTGGTATTACGAGGTCGATCTCGAGGAATAAATTCCTTAATTAAAGATCCTACTGGCCACAGTGTTTATTTAACTACATATCACTGCTTTCAGCCGGAACAAGTATCTTAAAAGAAAAGATTGCTCTAGATTGAGAAGGAGACATTTTGAAAATGCTAACGCGCTTTAAGTTGACTGATGGGACTTTCGCCGCCAGATAGCTTTTTATGTTATCCACCGATGTTTCAGGTGCCAGTCTTGACACAAATATTGCTTTCCTGGGAGGAACTGCCGTCAAGGAAATGACATTACTACTAGGAACAGTAGGGAATGGCTGGGGCGTTATGAGATGGGGCGAAAATTGAGGGGGTTAACACACTTGCACGAGCAGCTTGTGCGACATGCCCATTTTGTTGACTAGCATTCACACTCGAAGAGCCAGTGGGAGAGGATAATTTATTTTGCTCATTATTATTTTTAGGGGAAGACGCCTGAATAGAATGAGCGATGGGACTAGAAGGGGATACACTTGCCACTTGGGCATAACTTGAATCAGAAGGACTTGCCGGCTTGTTTGTAACTATTTTGTTACCGACCGACCCATCAGTATCGGAAACGGTGACTTTCGTTGTAGAGTTAGAGGGAGCGCCAACCTGGACCAGCGAACCAAGGTTAGAAGGAATCGGAGGTGACGTCCCACACCTTACGCTACGAGTTGTTATTTTACTAGGCTGGGAAGCAGATGAGTGCTCAATAAGACGACACTCATCAAACTTAGACTTAATCAGCTCAAACTTCTCACACAAGGAGCCGAGATTTCTACTCAATTCCGAAAAACCATTTATCGTTTCCGTGAAGAGTTTGTAAAAGTCAATATCCCGCTTCTTACAGTCAGGACATAACCAACGTAAGCCTTTCGAGGGATCACCGACTGCGTCAGCAACACGACCGATAATCCCGGCACAAGCAGAAGTAAATTTTATAATAATTAATATTAAAAACTGGTAAAAAGTAAATAAAGAGAAGTAAAAAAAAAATAAATAAATAATTGTAATAATTAAATAATAATTCATGAAGGAGAAAAAAAAAAGACTGATAAGGTAAATATACAAGCACGTAGCCTTGATAAATTTTTTTCGTATAGCGGATAACTGTATTCCACCATTTTTGTTCTCATGAGCAAAATAAAAACAAAAGCCGCAGAGTTTAATGCAAAGTCGACTCTGTACAATAAGAAGAAGAAGTAGAAGAGAGTCAATATTATCGATTCCGCGCCCTATTTGAAAGTTCTGAAATATGTTTCTTTTGTTGTGCAGAAGAAAGTATTAATCGGGTTAATCGTCGTAGATGAAACATAGTTGTAAATGAAATATTTAGGCAAATTAAAAAAATGAAAAAGCTACTAACATCAAGAACTTCAAATTCTATCACGTGTGGTGTTGGTTACTGTTCAATACCCCCGTAGTAGCGTGATTTTGCTTTTTATTTATGACTATCGCCAAACGCTTTAATCTTATACCCTTATTCTGCGCACAATCACTGCCAGGTCAGTAATCATATATTTCTGTCACCTGTCACCGTTGGCCCGTTCGTGTATATGTCTGTCCGTTATGTCATTATCATATCCCTTACTATGCACATATTCATTATACTACACTTTATATACACATTATATACAACACTAACACAACGAAACCTAGCCTAATATCACTTCGTATTCATTTCATTTCATTCATTCGTTTATTAAGTCACTATAGGCCTGTCAGCTAGTTACATAGATACATTTCATGTGCAAAAAGAGACTATAACTTAAACGAGTATACAAGTCAGCTAGATGTCTGCTAATGTAATTATTTTGCTCCATAAACTCCATAATCATCAATTTTCTTCTAAATGCATTCAAAGAATCATTGAAGAATTTGTAGCGACACGAACAGTAAAAGATCGTTCAGTTGATGAGTTAGCCAAACGCGGTATTAACATGAAAGTGATACTATTCGATTTAGAGAAGTGTATTCGTTCTGTTAAAAGGCTTGGGAATTGAATGATTTTGTAGATGTAAATAAGCAAACTGAATTTTAGATAATTGAGAAAGGAGGATTTTAAAAAAACCATGAACAAAGGAGGAGATATGGCCTCTAAGCTTGACACTATAAAGAAAACATGTTATATGGTCAACAATACTTTAAAGATATAGATTTCGATTATACACTTTTCTGAGCGTAAAATGAGCTTTAGTAGAGACATTGTCAATGTGGGGGCTAAAGTTAAGTTTTCGATTAAGGGCTACCCCAAGACATTGCATTCAATCTACAAGGTCAATCGTATCCCCAGATAAGTTTATATTGAGTTTAATTGACTCAACACGGAAAGAATTGACGAATAAGGCTTTACCTTTATTGGAGTTGATACAAAACATGTTATCTATCATACGTCATAAAAATTGTTAAAGACTCATTTATATTGTTTTCGAACGAATTCAAATTATTTTCATTATCTCTATGAAACAGAAAGACGTCATCTGCATATGCAAAAAAATGAAATCTTGCGGTACACCAGATATAGCCTCAATTAGAGTCATTCATAGAAACGTCCATATTTACGATCCGAAATACATGACCACATAAGCTTGCAAGCACTACGAAAAAAGTTGAATTTATCATACAATTTGTTAATAAGCTTAGTGTACAGGGCTCTGTGCAATGTTTTTGTTAGATCGAGAACGACAAGAACACAGCTTACACCAACATTGATGTTATCCCCAATGGACTCGGTGACGGAAATTAAAAGTTTCAAAGTGCAATGTCCAGGCGGAAAGCCGAGCTGAGCATCATCCAGGGCATTGCTGTTATTTAAAAATGAATGAAGTTGTTCCTTCATAATATGATCCTTAACGTTGGAGAGGTAGGGTAGGATGCTAATCGCTCGAAGATCTTTAAGTGCAAAAAGTGTTTAGAAATGGATTATATTCGGGTTATTGGCCACTTCCTGGGAAATTTAGACGTCATTAATAACACATTCACGACCTGTAATAAATGGTTAGATTTATAGGGGAGATCGAATTAAGAAGTTGAATAGATACTCTCTCAGACCTAACCGAGGTAGATGTTATTTTTCGAACAGCGCTATAAAAAATGCTTTCATCCTCATTCTGGAATGATAAAGAAACATCTGTATCTCTAAAATTGGTGAAAAATGGTGGTGCTCATTATTAACTTTTACATCTATCTCGTTCGAGTCATTTCTACTACCTCTAAATATATACTACCTTTATTACGGAGCACGTGCCATATTTGCTAAGAGTTAGCATTTCCAAAGAAGTTAACATACGCTTGATTTCCTTCCCCTCCTCATTACACACGTCACCCTATTACGCAACTTCCAATGAATTTGCCAGCCAGTACCATCAAGGGATCAAAAATATTGTTCATGGGCAATGTCTGTTAGGGAGCTTTCGTACAAGATGTTACGTGAATGGACTCAGTTAATAGCACCATTAACAGATAAATATTTAGAATCGGGAATAAGATGCAGGATGTTGTGCAATATTTTGGCTAGAAAGCCAAGGTGGAAATTCACGCATTTTGAAAAGCACATTGGACTAAAATCAACCCCTCGTAAATAACTAACAATTACGTTGATATTGGCGTTATTAAATCTTTTGTAATAGACTCCGCGGTCACCTCTAGTCACGTTCATAGAAAACGAGATTAACGTTTAATGTGAGAAATCTAGAGCGACAGCTTGACCATATTGTATAGAATTGAGATTCTCACTAATGAGAAGGCAATCGATAAGTGAAGTGGATTATTGCTGAATATTAACGTTCAACGGACACAAAAGAAGTAGACATGCTTTACAGACGGACAGACTAAACTTACTTACCGAACGAGCAAATCATTTGCTCTCCTTCGGCCCATGATTTTCAATGGGAGATCCCCTTTCTCTCGAAAAAAAAGTAAAATCTTTAATACATTTTTATACATATATATATATTTTTTTTTTAATTTAATCCATATTGCTTTTAATAACAAAAAAAAAAAATTTTAATTCCTATATAATAATTAGACGGGAGTATGTTAATGTTAACTTGAATGTGTATATATATGATTACTTATATATTAAACAAATTATATGTATGCATGATATATATTTGAAATAAATACAGTTAGAAACAAAAACCTGAATTATTAGTTATGTGCTGCTGAAGATGCTGTTGAAATTTGATATTATAGATGATTTAGATGCTACATTAAGTTAAAGATAGCGTGATGATTAGGATGCTATCTATAGTTGAAGATGTCACGATGATGTTAAAATTCTTTTTGAAATCACTGGCAAGCATATGTTTAACTTCTTGCTTTTAATATTATCATGCCGCACAGTTTATAAATTTTTTTCTTTCTTCTCTGTTATCAGAAGTATGTATATATGCATAGTTACGTAATTGGCAATTCACTTTGCTTAGCTACGAGATGGGTTTCTACAAATGCCTGAGACAGTTTACTTATTTATTTTGTTTTTTAATACCGTAACTTTTTTGTGGCAAAGAACCGTTCCGTCATTAAATCTTAGTATTTTTTACTAAAAATCTTTGCATGTATGACTTGACTTTTGACTTTGACATGGAAGATAATGAGATTTTATAAATTACATATAAATTTGATGTTTATTGTTGGTACTCTCCTGGTCGCAAAAATGAAGAGATCGACTTCAGATTTGGTAGAAACATTGGAAATTTTTGCACGCAGATTGGTAAAGAAAATGGGCCAAATTGGTTAGAGCAAAAGCTCACAGTGGAGCGTAAACCGAACGCAACTCTTTTTTTTTACAAAAATTTGTGGATTTTGGCTCATTACTCAGAAATTCTAAAAGTTAGAACACTGAAATTTTCCATATTTATTTTACGAAACCGTCTACTACTTATTTGCATAAATAGAAAAAATCGTCCATGCCTACAAGGTTAGAAATGATTACATTATTTTTTTTTTTCACTTTTTTGAGATTTTATGATTTTTAATCGTAAGGTAAACGCGGCACAACGCTTAAAACTATTTTGTAAATTCCTCAATTAAAGATATATTATCTGCCCAAATTAGGGTTAAATCTATAATAAATATGGTGGACATCACGGGTTGGTGGATTAATTTTTTCTTGATAATACCAGCGATGTGGGTTTCACATAAAAGTGCTTGGAGAATAGAATACAAAAAGCTATGTGTTGTAATTCTAGTTCAGTTGCGGTGGATGTTCACGACATGGTGGACAAATTTTTCCTAAAAAATAGCGTCCCTATGTTAATTCTGAACTAATTACTGTGGACGTCATGATGGTAGTAGATTCATTTTTCTTAGCAATACTTTTTGATGAAGTAAAAGGTGAAATGTAAATATTTCATCCCATTCACTTTTTTATGACAAAAAGCAAAAGCAAGAGGCGTTAAAGATTTTAATGGTGATGAGTATATAATACTTGGCTCCAGCCGAATATAACTTTCTTATTTGTTTATTATACACTGATTATTTGCTAACTATCGTCTTTATACACATTTTATTGAAGTTTATTTAGAGGTGCAAAAATACTATTATTATTTTTCCATAGGTCACTGAGAAGTATGTACGTATAAGAATTCAACCGAATGCAATTTTCTTAGAATTTCACAATTATATTTATGCAAATTCCTTTATTTATATCAAATTTTATTTTATTTTATTTTTACTTATATAAAATTTTCTGTTCACTTTAGAATCTAAGGAAATGTCCAAATACGATTTTCTTTTTCAGGATCCTCCATCCCTTTCCTTTCCTTTTCTTCCCGGCCAAATAAAAACCCAACCACAAAAAAACACTTCCCATCGTCAATCATTTTTTTTAACGGGTCAGTTTAACTACTGCAAGGTTGTAGCTGTAATTAATATTACAAGATGCAACTAAATGCTACAAAACATAGTCCTTTAGCCAGGTTTCACCTATGTCAAAAATATCAAATATATTACCTTCAAGAAGATTACTAAGCTCATCCAATTTTGTAAACCTGCAGGAAGGACTAATGCTCTGGCAGGTCAGATGTGCAACGTTAAGATTAAGACCATAACACTTGAGGCAGTTCCGAAGGTATCTGTTGCTGGCAAGTGGCCCAATATTCGAGACTAGAGGCATTAAAATATGGGTTACAACAGAACAAGATGGACATTACCAGATTTCAGCATAATAATATAAGCTGTGTAAAGAAAAGATTATTGGAAGAAAGTCACTAAATCAGATTAGTAAAATAGATATAAGAAGGTTGTAGTTCTATTTTTGTTTCAAAATTCAATTAAATGTTATTCTAACAATACTACAATCCAGTACATAAGAAAAACAACTAGAAAATAAGAAGTTAATTTCCAATTTTAGTAATGTGTTCTCACTTAAGTTTATGTTTATTTTTCGTTATTAATAGCATATTTTCGCAGGTGTAAGTTTTAATCATCATTTTAATAATTTTTTAACTTTTTACACTGGCTTTCTCATATTCTCTCTTTTTGATAATTTAATACCTTTTTCGGCCTTTTGTAAAAACTTTTCAGCGCATGGGCTTCAGAAATTGCTGAAGGGTCAATTTCAAGTTGTCGAACATTTCCCTTTACTGGAGTTATACTTCTGGCAATATATAATGCTTTCTCCAACGTTTCTTGGCAATTTTTCTTTTATAAGAGCACGTGCAGGTTATAAATCCTAGACAAAAGTACTATATACAAGTTTTTGTCTTAATTCACCAATTTCACATGTCACACTTAAATTTTTTAAACTTAACATATTCTACAATTAATCTATTAGTTCCTTGGTTTGTTTGTGGTCTTTCCACACCTACGTTGACTTTAGATATAAAATACGCGCCGAATCACTTCATATCCTTCATATTTTATTGAATCATTGTCTTTATTAAAGGCACTGAAAATATAAAAAAGACCAAGGCCCATAGGGTAAAGCAATAACATTTCTTTGTTCGTTTTATTCTTCCAAATGTGTTGCCCATATGAAAATTTGGAACTACACGTTTCACGATTTCCATCCACATGCTAAATTGTTCTTCTTTAAATTCTTTGAATTATTATTGTCCACAAAGTTTCCCAAGAGTAATTTTCTTTCATTTCACAATAAAATTGCTGTCGCTGAGAAGAAATTTGCATTAGAATTAAATATAAACAAAGTAAAGTTACCCCAACTTTCTCTTTTAGATTTGCGTTTGTGGAAAAACAACTGTAAAAGAAAAATATAAACAGTTGTTAGAAAATGAATTATTAATTAAAAAATTTGAAAAAAGTAAAAGAAAATAAGATGTGTCCGAAACTACATTACCGAATTTTAAAGAAAAGAAAAAAAGGGTAAAAGTGCAATGTTCTTTTTTTTAAATATGGAGTTGAATTAAGCATTGCTGATCAATGTGTACATTTCCAGCCCAATATATCGTAACTTCCTTTTATGCTCGTTCATTGAAGAGAAGAACAACGGCAACCGCGACGCAGAAGAAAGGATCACCATGAGGTGAGCAAGGAAGGTTTGTAGATGATTCTTGTCCTCCAACGGTTCCTCTAAACGAGTAAATAAATGGTTTGTAGTACAAACTACATTACATTATTTAATAATTCAGAAATCTAACTACAGTCGTTGAACATTTCTCTAGGTCGCTGGTGTATTCTACAGGAAGAGCGAAAGAGCTGCTACAGCCCAAAGAAGCTGGGAAGCATCGCAACCGTGTGTGCGGCGCTGCACAATATTTGCGACCACTACAGACTGGGAGGAGATTATTTGAATTCTCCAGTACTCCAGGCGGCCTATGAAGATGACCGTGTTGATCTTTGTGTGGAGGCACTACGATCAAAGCAGTTGAGTGAGCAAATTAGAGGATTGCTGGCACGATATTTATAAACATAATCTTAAAAATATAAATGACTTTTAAAATTGTAGCTTACACAAAAATTTACATAAATATTAAATGAATATTGAAAGTAAAGCTGTTTATATACTGGAATTTCTTCTTATGTTCTTTTGCTCATATATCGGCATAAAGGAAGAAAGATTTGGCATATTTGGGAGACAAAATTTAATATAATGATGAATTCATCTATATGAATTTATATGAATTTAATCACTTATAATATATTATAACAGAATTGTTAACATTCATTTTTATGGAAAATCTGTAAAGAATAATATATTATAATTAACTCTTTCTGCAATAAAAAACTTAAAAATCAAATTTATTACTTTTTTCACTTGTAAAATTCTACAGCATTTTCCGATTATTTCATTTTGCATGCTTGTTATTGTTTACCAAACGTTGTTTATTTATACAAAATAAATCAACGTCAATTTGGCACTCATTTTTTACGTTTCTCTCAGTGATTCATGCATTGTAATAGAAAGTTTGGGGGGAAGTATTGGAAAGTTGCCGACGATGTTACCTGATTAACCGCTTGGCTACAATCAATTGTCTCGTAAAAAAAACCAGGCGATGGTTACCCTCTAATAAACTTGGCCTGATTAGGGGTTCATTTCATTCATAGGGACTCATTTAGACATGGCACCTAATATAATTTGTTTAAACACTGGACAACCGCTGTTTGCGGTGTGGTCGCCGCCCCATTTACCGCACTTATAATCTACTTGCCGAGATTTGCATTCGTAGGTGGAGCAGTGATAAAGGACGCCTTATGTAACACACACGGTGGGCAATTTATAATATTTCTTCATGTGTGTAAATTTTTAACAGGTTGTACACTGTGGAGGACTACTGCGCTTATGCGCTTCCTCTAACACAATTTTTCGACGCAGTAAATACCCTAGGTTGTCTATTGCACAAATTTTCCTTTTTTTTAACGTACTTGCTCAAAAGGGTTTCCAACTCTGAAGAGTTGTTGAGCTATTTTGTATCTCTTAAGCATATTGTAAACAGATTTTACATCAAAGCCTTCAGTTCGTAACGATTCTTTAATTTTTTTGTAGGGAGATTACTCTCTATTCTTTTAAAAACGATGATTAGGCTTTTAGTGTTTTTCAGTTGATACGTAGAATTCCTGTGGAGAGTATTAAGAAACAGTCGTCGAATAATTCCTTTATTCCCTTTTCGGGAATATTTCCTTTATGTACTCGTACTACTAGGAAGTTATTTTTATCAGCTACTTGAGATAACGAGTTAGTGAACGTGTTTGACATTTGTTCTCTTACAGAAGTTTGTGGTGGTTTATGTTCCTTTATCGGGCACATTGTCTCATATTTAAAGTTATCTCCATCTTCCGCCAACAAGGGAAAATTTTTATCTCTTGCATTTATTTAAAAGCTCGGTTTACATTTAACTGTTTTAGCAGCATTTCCAGTATTTTTTTTTGGGCTTGACTTTCTTTTGATGATTACGTATCGATCCAGTCTATTTTATATTTTCCTACTCCCATCTTTGGGGTTTTAGAAGGGATCTTTTTAAAATTTGTATTTTGTTATTTCTGGTTGTGTTGGGAGTTATGTGGGTGTTTGTGGAATCCTTTACATTAATAGCTATGTCATCACTAGAAGTCGACTTTGCTGTGTTGATTCCTACAAATTTTTTCTGGAGTCCAGGAGGGAGTCTTTTGATTAGCCCCGATTTCCCAAGTGAGTTTTTCTGCAATGGACAATTCTCCATCATTTATATGTACACCGGGGGTTTATATAAAACAACTTCTCGTCAAATCAGAGTTAATTCGGCAAACCCAGAGTGTGTAGAACCGAAATTCATTTCAAATTCGCACTGTTTCTTGGTGTCGTTTTTGACAGTTGTTAAATTTCAATTCTATGTGGCCCTTTTTACGTCCTGATATGCTCCAGCACAAATTACTCAGCTGATGATAATTTACAAAAAGTGCAATCATGCAACACAACTTAATTAATATTAGCGAGACACAATTTTATTTTCCAGGACCGAAATATTTTACATGAAGAATGAAAATGTGCAATCTTCATGATATGAAGCTTTATTTTGGTAGACGTAGCTTTTGGAAATGTAATCAGTGTGATCAGCAAGTGGGACTTAGAAAAGACAACTGGTTTGACTTAAGTAGAATTACATTTTGTTCAGCTTTGAGATTCATATACTGCTGGTGCGAGGAGTTGACTTTTGGCTTCTAAAGTATTTTGATTTTAAACCATTAAATTTTTGCCGCGGTGGTGTTAATACGTAAGCAAATACGTACAAATAACAAGGTTGCTTTTTATTGGCTTTTTAATGAAATTTTTACCGTGGTGGCGTTAATACGTAAGTACGGTAATTTGTACACAACAACTAAAAAGCAAAATACACTTTTCAAGCGATCTCAGTCGTTTGGAGCTCACGGCTACTTGTTATATATAATATAAGCAAATCAAAGATAAAAATCACCACGAAAGAAAAACTACTACCTATTGTATAAGAGAAATATCTTCGTCTAGTTTCACTACTATCTATCTTTACTATTATGTAGTAGTCTTAAATCATTCCATTATACATATACATGGATTATGGTTAACGTTAATTAATAATTAAGTGTAATTATTTTTTTTTCACTCATCTTTTACAATATGTACATTATTCTTACTAACCATAACTAGTTTACTGAATGTTAATATAAATATCCTTTATTTACACATTTTATTTTGGTATGTATAATACAGGCTTGTGGACAGGAAAATATGTATGAGAAGTATTTTTCAGTTCGTTGCCGTACAGATTTCAAAAGATAGCTTCCACAAAGCTTATACAACGGCTTTGCGTGTAGCAGAACTGTTTAAAATTATTTCCCGTAATCCCACATGTACTAGTTCTTGCATTAAAAAGTCGAGGGCTTTTTTGTTGCTTTAGTAGATTTTTCAGCTGGACAGTGAAACAGGTGCGTCCTCTTTAGAGTAATTCATTGAATAGCGTTATGCAAAATTTTGCTATAAAGGTGGATTGTAAAGGTAGGCCGAGCACATTATTGTAGCCAAGAAGGAAGATGGCTAGATCACCGGCTTTGAAATCAGGAAAAAACATAAAAATGAATGGCCGTATCAATAGGTTGGTCACATAACTTTATTACGGGTGCTTTAAACCCCCAAAAATAGTATTGAAAGGCGTGGCGCAACTACAGAAACTTCTGCTTTTAATAATCGCTTTGTAATTGTAGCTAATCGAGATACTTTTAAGTCGTCTAGGGTCATTTCCAACGAAATTGAGAATGCTATATCATACGAACTGTTCATCGACGTTTATTAGGAGCCAATCTACCAGGAAGAATAGCTCGAGAAAGTTAATTTGGAGAAGAGGAAAAGGCTTGCTTTAGCCCACAAAAATCGGGGCAAAGCAAAAGCCGAAGGAAAGTAGAAAAATATACTAGGGAATGACTAAACAAAATTAAATTTGTTTGGAAATGATGCCCCGGAAGAAGTGTACTTCGGTCAAAGAAAAAAGAGGTACATTAAATTTATTAAAAGAACCGTGAAGCATGACGGAAGAAGTCTTACATTATGGAGTTGCTTTCCTTGAGAAGATATCGGTCTGATACATCTCAAAAAACATTATGGAAAGATTTGTACCCAAAAACTTTCTGGAAACTGTAATGTTACCACGTAGCAAAGAAAACAAGCCGAAGGCAATGTTTGGAAAGATTCATTCAATTTCGTGAAAGCGGGGCTCTTGGATCATGTTTTGGATATCATTCAATGAACATGTCACTCTCCCGGCCACAATTCGGTTGAGAATGTTTGAGGAGGACTAAAACGTCATGTTTTCTGTAGTCATAAAAAAGAACTGTGGAAAAATATCCAAAAAGAATAATATCGCAGTAGAGACCTGCGGTAATTAGTTTCATCCATGCCCACAAAAATCAAAATTGTCGTTAAAAACGATAATGGTTATACTAGATATTGACTATTTTGATTGGTTTCTATAAAACTGATTATTGTGAATACAATTTTTTGCGTTATTTTTTAGTTTTTGTATATACAGTGGGTCTCACTAATATTGGGTTTTTTTGTTCGACAAAAAATAAGCGCTTGTTAAACCTAGTCCATTGTCCAAACATAAAGATTTGCTTTACTATTGTGTACTACTAGGGAATACATATTAAAATATAAAAAAAAATTAAATAACTTCAAGAACTCAAAAAACACAGCGTCATTAATATTGAGTTTTTTTTCATATAAGGAAGGATGCGAAGAAATAAACGGCATACTGTTGAAAATTAATTTTGGTGGGGTATCCTTTCTGCTTAATAACATCATTTAAACATTTTGACATATCTTTTATAATTTTTCTTGTGTAGGAAACAGGGATCTTACTTCATTCTTCTTGCAGTCTATTTTTCAGATTTTGGACGAAAGAGATTGAGTGTTTTCTCACACGGCGACCCAATTCATCACACATATTTCTGATGGGGCTCATGGCTGGTGATAGGGGAAGAGGATGAAGCACATTGTGGCAGTTATATAAGAGCCATTATTGAATTAAGCGGGACTTATGCTTGAGGTCGTTATTATGGTAGAATTTGAATGTTTCCAAAATACCCACTTTGTCCGCACTTTCTAACAAATTTTCCTTCAATATCCTTAAATAGTCCTCTTTGTTTAGAATGCTATCTATAAATGCCAATTTTCCGACTCTATTGGCCCCCAAACTAAAACATGACCATTGCCATGATCGCCATAAACAATTGCTACAAGAACGTAATAGGAAGCTAAGACTAGAATTTGCCAGGGAAAACGGTCAATTTTTAGAGGCATTGCTCTCATCAGCAAATATAACGAAAAAAATGAACTTGGAAGTGTATTTTCTCACAAACTTTCTCCTAAACTTTATGAGAATTGACAAATCATATGGTTTTACATGTATACATAAAAATAAAACAAATCGAATAAAAAAGCACAAGAAGTAATGATAATCGTTTCTTTTAAATATTATATCCTATATATCTAATTTATGTTTATCTTACACTAATCTAAATTTTTTTTATATTATGTGATTTTCAATTTTAGTTTATATCATGCATTATTTTGCAAGAAATGAAAAACAAGCAATACCAACAATTTAGTTTAAAGTTAAAATTGTTATAGCAAAAAGTCATAATTAGTAATATCCAAATTATGCATCACTTAATACACAAGAAGGTTCTCGATGGTGTTATAAAATTTAAGCAGATTATGAAAATTAATAAAATTGTTATTTTTTATAAATTTGTGGTCGTTGATTTCTTTAGTTATGGTTCTAAAGCCAAATGTTAAGATTGTGTTTGTATTATTGAAGATTTAATACGTTATTTGACTTCTACTGTAACTTAAATATTTTTTTAAATTAACTTATATTACTGTACCTATATCTGTGACCTTTGGCCCTATATGAATTTTACCATCTAAGTCTGCTTATGGGGCTATTGTTTAATATATTAGTTGGAAGTTTTTTAAAATCTTTTGATCTAGATTGATTTGAATTTTTTGGAGAGTAAAATTTATATATTAATTTAATCTATTTATCTCAACTTAGTCAATTATGTCAAAATAATATTTATATATTTATTTATTAAGCTTTATTTTGTGGGTAAATGCTATTTATTTTCTTTTTTTCATTTAATTTAAATAGCTTATAAAAAGTACAACACTGAAGATGTTAAGAAGGTCTTTGAAAGTATAATGCATTTGGTAGAGCTAATGGCCCTTTGTGGTAGATGTAACCCACGCATAAAAACACACTTATTACAGATCTATACAATATATTCTACTATCGTACGCTCGCATTGAATATTCACACACATATACGTTGCTCGAAAAGCAGTAAGTTATTTCGTATCTGAAGGATAAGCTTTCATTTTTCACCTGGGCACCCTTTACGCATATTTAATGAACTCCCGTTCGCTTCAACGGCGAAGGGCAGATAATCTCTTTTCTTTGCATTATGTTGCAGTATCGTTTTCTAATATTTATTTTGAAACTAATAAGAACATTATAGTTGGGCAAAGGCGGTCATTAAATAAACTTAACAATTTCACCTAATCCCAGTTATTCGCTCGTTATTATAGTAATACATCAAAAATTACGCATTATTGGAGAGTGCCCAAAACATCATATGACGTAATCCAAATTTAGCAAACTTAATTTACTTCCTAAATATATTATAACTTTCAGTTGGCGTCATAAAAAA
Organism: Glossina austeni; assembly: GCA_000688735.1. Lineage (NCBI taxonomy): Eukaryota > Metazoa > Arthropoda > Insecta > Diptera > Glossinidae > Glossina > Glossina austeni. The sequence goes on along the minus strand of KK502886.1, from coordinate 96,361 downwards.
TTATAAATTATATTTTCACTTCAAATTGTCATAAATTTCTATAACGAACCAATTTTCATCATAAAATATTAAAAATTAATCCTTTTCCCGAAGAAATTACTATTCATCAGAAATCCTGTGTGGAGTGGCGCCATTAGAAATAGATCCATGTGATTCAAATTACGTCCACCAAAATTTTTTGTCAAGTGGCTATCAATCTTCATTATAAAATATTAACAATTTGGCTTTTTCGCATATAAGAGCTTGTGTTTACGTGCGATGGTACCCAAAAATATACCTATGTGGTCCAAATTCGATAAGGAAGATTTCTGTGTCAATTTTTGCTATAAAATATTGAAAATTAGCCATTTTTACCATATAAAGATTCGGTCTTTGTAGGAGCGGGTATATGAAAGGGGATTCAAAAAATTTCCCCCGTTGAAAAGAATTTTTCATACCAACTTAAAATGTCAAAATACCATTACTCAGATACTTTTGCCAAGAAACTGTAAAAAATGCAATTTTTCAGTCGCTTTCCACTTACGTCGCTGGATTGGGAACTAGTTAACTATACCATACATAATGAATACCAAGACTTGGCAGCCTTGTCAGTGGTTGCTGACGCAAACGCGTACTTCATTAAAACGAATAATCGCCTTCTTTGTGAGTACCATTTTATTAAATCTACTTCTAGAAGGAAATCTGTTAAAACTAAACTATATGCCATCAATATCCGGAATGTATTGTAAAAATTCAATCAATTAGTCATAAAAAAGTGTTTATCTTCAAAAAGACAGTTACTGTTTTCTCCAGAAATAAGAGGCAAAAAGAAATTGATGCTTTCTCATGTTTGTGCGAATTTTATTATTGTGTGTTCAATGTGTATGTGCATAATACTATTGCTACCTAAATGTTCGGATTAGTGTGAGTGCAGAAACGCAAAATGATACATATTTCCTGTCGTACGGTGCTGCGTATATTTTCTGTACTGTAGTTTTAGTAGTTTTCACTGTCATCGAATTAGAATGAGATATTGTAGTGAATTTTGTAAGTGATTTCATTTATTTATATGTACATGGATTTTAGGATTTGTACAAAGTTGGGCACAACGCATGCATTATCTCTGCATGAATTTTTACACGTAGTGAACCTCTATTAAGTGTGTAACGATTCTGCACGATTTTTGTTCATTTTTTTGAAACCAAACAAAGCTGATTGCGATTCGTAAAGAAAGCAAAGCAAATATATTGAGGGCCAAAAGAATCCTTGAGCCTTCGTTAATTGTGGGTGTGTCAATAGCTCATAGAGGCATTTTTTAAGCCTGACTTTTGACTTTGTGTGCGTATAGACGCACTAAATTTTCATAAAAGCTCGCGATGACTAATGCTCAATTTTTGCATTTCCTGATATTCTCGAACCTAACATAGCCTATTCTGCATTTTAAAGATGCCTGAACATATTTTAAGGTTTTTCTTTTGCTTAAATTATTACTATTAAATTGAAATAAACGAATGAGAAAAAGTAATAGAGGAATATGGATATGTAGCTTGCAATCATTCATATATATTGAAGCCAAATATGCAAGCGCAGAAACATTGAAAAAAGTTCAGTCGCCGAGTACCATAAACAGAGAACCCAACGCTGTTTGTGAATTGTAATGCAACAAGAAGAAACAAGGTTTCAAATTTTTTGCTGTACGACGTTACGCTATATGAGTGCACAAATCTATATTTTATGACTCTAGTTTAATTTAAATAACGTTAAATTGAGCGATAAGCGATGTACTCCAGTACTCCATATACGGGTATGTACTCCAAATATTTGATATTTTTAGTTCCGTCCTGAAAACCAGTTACCTTGTTACTTAATGATAGTAAATGAGAGTTTGTTTTGACCATTTCGAGACAATATACGACTAACTGTACTGGAAATTGCATCTGTAAATCATTTCGTTTTGTTAATTTTTTTTATTTAAAAAAATGTATAAAAGTACCGAATTTTCCTCGGTCCATATGTGTCATCCAAATTTTCCTTCTCTATATTTGAAACTTTTTCAAACTTCCTCTTCATGCGGAAATATTATCGTTGAGATTTACCTGACGGTAAAAGTTATATCACTGAAGTATATACACAATAAGGATTTTTGAAGTTTACTGAAAAGTTCGTGATGTCGTGGCTTTTAATATATGACAAAGTCTGCCCACTCTGAATTCAATTACAGCATTCATATCAAAATAGAAAAATTTTGTCAAAACATTTGCAACATCCAGAAGGAAACTTCAGAATCGCCATAAAGTATATATATTTTTGATCAGAGTCAAATTCTGTGTCGAGTTGATTAAGCATGTCCTCTCCGTCTGTGTATTGTCTGTTGTGAACATTCCGCTTTTCTCAAAAATTAAGTCGTTGGCTTGAAAATTAGTAGCCTTGAAGCCTTTGTAGGCAAGTTGAAATTGAAAATAAGCTCAATTGGTCAATTAACCCGTCCACAATACGCCGTAAAGTAAGAACACCTAGTTCTTGAAAAACATAGCATATCGAATATACAACAATAAAAATTTTAACACATATTCTATAATTGATTCTCCAGCATACTTTTACAAAAAGGAAAGAAATTGGCCATGTAATGTGTGGCAATGTTCAGGGTTTTTCTTTCCAAATTAAAAGAAAAAGGTTAAAAGAAACTTGTATATGGATTACAATATGTAATTTTTATAGTTCGGCTGGAGTTTTCAGGAATATACGAAAACTAATGGTGTTCAAATTCCAAACACCCGCAAAAGATTTGCATGATTTCAGTTCTATAATTTTTACGAAAAATTGTAGTTGCTTACGGGAGAAACAAGGTGTAAACCAGCTGGTGTCAGCGGACAATGTCGGTGATCGTAGACCTTTGATTTGTAGATTTGTATTTGCTGTGGTAACGATTACGTGTTCCATGATCATGCTTTCAGTCAGTGGCATATAATTGGAATATGGAGTACACTTTTTTTTCGTACTAGCTACTAATATTTGTCATTATCCCACTCAAAGCAACGTATATATGTCTTGCTTTGTTGCAAATCATGTCGATGTGCGTAGCAAACGTCATGGTACCATCGAACATTATGGCCAGATATTTGATTGCTGCAGACATTATGACGCGACCATCCACTTGCATAGTGATCTGCGCATGCGTTTTCCTGCTTTTAATCACTACTATCTCTGTCTTCTGACAGCTGTAGTTTATTTTTCCGGAGTTAATCTTTTGCCAGCGAAACCGTTTATTTTCCGACTTAGTGAATTTAGCTTCACTTCGTCGCAATGTCAAGCAGCTTCCATAGACTTTGGAGAAGCCATCTTTATCACTTCAATTTGCGTGTCGTCTGGCTCGAATGTCTTGTTCTTCAGTCGCTTTGCTCTCAGCTTAATTTCATCAGGATTAATATCATATGGCGACATTTCCACATTGTGGTTTCTTGGTTGCCAATATGCCGGTTCATGTTTTGAAAACAGGATTTCGACTACTTCCTTTATTAAAAATGCTCATTTGGAATCTATATCGTATCGCCCTTCAGCTTTGCCATGATCAAACGATGTGCTTCTTCGCATAGGTTTGAGTTCGCTTCGTCACATACTTGTTTGAAACCTGCAGTTTTAATTCCTTTGATGACTACTTTTAGTGATCTTCGTCCCTGCTTGTGAATAGCTCTATATACATTCCATTCTGCAGTGTGATCTTGCCTTTGCGGCTTACTTCTTGCTTGTACGCATTTCTTCTTCAATTCTGCGGTTTCCATACTCCACCCATAGATTGGTTTACATTTAGGGCAATTTAATCTTTTAATCATGGCAGCGTCACCTGCTTCAAGTATATATCAGGCCAGTTTTCTCGTGTGTGATTATGTCAATATCTAGTCTTTCCTCTCTCCATCCTGTGAAACGTCTTTTTTCACCCATGTTTCGTTGTTGGGACTGAAGTCGCACATCTGTGATTATCGTGTAACAGTCCCTTTGTGTCTACGTATCAACTTTACTAACTAACAACGTAACTAACTTTTCATTCACAGCAACGTACCAAGGAACTGCTGGCAAAAGTCTATTATCGACCCACCTCCATTTTTTCGCACGAAGTTTTGTCTCATTTTATTGTTGTTATTATTTATTACGACCTCGTCCAGATATGACATGACTTTAGCCGGGGTTTCGCCTCTACGGATGGTGCATCTGATATCCCATTCTGCCGCGAATGCATTAAAATCCCCCACTCTTATTAACGATTTACAAGCGTTGGCCACTGTAATCATTGGGTCCAGTGCTTCTTTAAACTCCAATAGATCTAGACTTGCTGGGAACTGACAATTGAAGATGAAACTCCCATTTATTTTAGCCGCTACATTGCTATTTCTCGTATGTTTAATTCATCACAAGCCCAAACAGCTGCCATGTTAGCTCGGCCCGTGATGAATGGTTTTCATTTTGTTTTTTTTTGCTAATATCTTACATGCATAATTTACTATTCGTTACATGACTCCCATTTGGTCCCTTGGCTTTGCAAGAAATGCAACTTGTTTGGCACTTTTCATAGTCCCATAAAAAAATTCTCCGAGCAAAGCTTAATATAACCTGCACGTCGTGGGAAAAGCTATTAATAGAGGATTCTCATCCTACCCTAGTTTCTTTTTTGACCAGACTATGGTTTGCCCACAGTAACCAAGCAAACTTTCGCCATATCAACATCATATATGACGTAGTGTAAAAATATTGACTTTTCAAATATTAATTAATTTACATAAGTACATGTTTTCTTTATTATATTTTGTAAAAAAATTTTCCAAAAATTTTATTTTAACTAAATTGTGACTTAAATTCCTCTGACCCTTCGTTTTTTAGAATTCTGTTAAGCGCTTAACAGAGCTCTGTAAAAAAATTTGGTTTGTGTCTTTGTTAGTTATATTTAACTATAACTTCACACCCTTTTTTGGTTGCTCAGCTTGGTTTTTTAACTTAACTTGCATTAACTGAATAGATTTCTTTGGTAGTCGATGATGTTGAAATTTGAAGGAATGGCCCGATTTTGGATTAGTAACATGTTTGGTAGGTATTGGTGCTAAACTTTTCCCCTTGCATAGTTATATACACAAGAATGAATGCAATAATAATGACAAGAATTATAATTATTATATCTGTACTTGGACTTATTACATGCAGATTTCTATTTTCACCTACTAATAATTCAATGTTATTCTCACGCTGCAATTTTTTTATATATAACTTTTCTAGCTTCAAAATTATTCATGTGGCGTTAACTTTTTCTTTAATTTTCGTAATCAAATTAGGTAAAGCTGGCGTTTCCTAAAATTTGGTATTAACATTAGTATAAGTTTTGTAAAGTACATTGATTTTACAATTTTCGAATTTTCTGAAAATTGGAATTCCAAATTCATTTTCGATCATAAAGTTTATAGAGTTTGAAATGAAGGATTTCTGATTGCCCATCATTGTGGTTTCGGGTACGAGAGAATGAAGGATATGCTTTAACTGTTGTTTTATATGTTGCGACGCTCTGGACCGGATTGGTTTTGCTATGGCATTTTTTGTCTATAGCCGTTGGAACTAAGTTTTTTCCCATTAAAAGTACATTTAGGTGGGCTAATTGACCTGGACATAGCGGCATAATGGTGGCTTGAAATTGGAGCTTTGCAGGGTGACGATCATATTTGTTGGCTTTACACATAAAGATAGCATTAAATAAAACATTAGTACACAATTGTTTGTATTTGCTTAATTAAATTTATTATTGCTAGGATACTTGCATTTAACTTTACAGTTTCTAAGCCGTGCTTTTGACTAGAGAATGAGCAATAACCCTAATTTAACCCCTATATCTACAATCTCTACAGAGGCTATTGATAATTGATAGCTATATTCCTCTAAAATTGATTTCTATCTTTTCATTTTACAGTTGTTATTTTTATTGCTAAGCGCATAAGTTAAGGGCTGAGGCCCGTAAATACTGTCCTGTATCCGTAATGTCCATGTAAGCGCAAGCATTTTTTTTTTCATGGGCGGCGTAGGGCTCGTCCGTCTTATTTAGTGTTCTAGAAATAAAAGATATTGGTTTGCCGCCTTGCGATTATACTACTCCGATCCCAAATTGGAGTCGCCGACCAACTCGAATCTTTACTGCAATCTGGATAAACGAGGATAATATCTTCGGAATTAAGCCATTCCCTAATCTTCCTGAAGGATTCTTTTCCGATTTTTTCAGGGGAATCTAGTGAAAACCATCTTTAAGATCAAGTACTGGAAAGAAAATACTAGTCACGAATTGTGAGAGAGACCTCTGATATCTCGGGGATAGCATATCCATCTGTAATGATAGTCGAGTTTAATTTCCTATAGTGAATTACCAAAGGATATTTCTTATTATCGGCGATCTGATTTTTTTGGACGATCCATACTCGGCAGTTAAATGGTGATCGAGATGATTTTATAATACCGTCATTCAAAAGTTTGTTTATCCGATTTTCGAATTCAAATATTAGGGTTGCAGAATACGAATAACATTTTGAGCAAACGAGAGCGTTGAGAGCGAGTTGTGGTTCTCATTTCACCTACATCGTTAGTTGTATATGTAAGATCTTCATTAGATTCAGAAAAGGATTGGTGATGCATACTTATGATTTCTCCATAGTCTCTTTTTATTATTATTATATAAATTTAGCCAGGGAATAAATTCTAAGACTAAAGTCTTAAGCACTAGCATGTAAGGCTTTCGGCTTTCGGCTTTCGGCTTTATTTTTATTAATATTATTATTATTATTATTATTATTATTATTATTATTATTATTATTAAAAACTCTACCGCACTTGAGATTTGAACCCACAACCATTGAATTGCTAGTCGATACTCTTGCCTACTCGGCCACTCAGGCGGATAGTTTCTTTTTACTTTGGCGCTTAATTCTCTAATCTAATATTTATAGCATTTACGCATTGTGTGTGAAGTTGTTAGTGGTTTACCTTCAAGCCGTTTTCCAATATCGTCACATTTTTACCAGTGCGAATGACTGTTTCCCTCGTTTCCTAAGGGTATCGTTTCGCAGGATACCGTAAAACTTATTTAATGACGGCATTCTAAAAAATTGTAGTTTATCCTCATTTTTAAAAAGTTTTACAAAAATATGTTCACTAATTCTAACACCGCTTGCTACTGATTTTGCGTAAAAGGGATTCTCCTTTGCTATACGTTTCTTGTCTAATTTAGGCTTAACGTAATCTTTGCCAGACCCTGTGTCTAGTAAAAGTTGTAAAATGTTTCCCCTCTTCTCTCTAACTCCAAACTAAGGACGCGCAGAGCTGATCATACTAAAGAATGTATGTCAGTTGTCAATTGGTTCCCTAAATTGTCTCTCTTCGCCATCATCTTGATCATTCCTTATTACCGATGTGTCAATGTGGAAAGTCTTTTAATGCGTGAATTACTACTGACTGGTGGGCTGCTGTGGTCTTCTCTGACCAAACTGGCTTTGCTGGGGTCTGTTCATATAGTTTATTCGACGTGAATGTTTATTTGGGTCTACGTCCCTTGATTCTGACTGCGGCTTAGGCGTAGGGGGATTTTTGGCGTTATGTTGTTCACGATCGTTAAAATATTGCTTCCGTGGATTCCAGATGGGTTGGCTTGTCTGCGAAATATGAGCCAATTGGGGTAAAAACGTTTGTTTTTGCGTTTGTCCGAATTTATTTTGTGGAAGCAAGTGCGGAGATTGATGCCTCCTGTCATTATACGCGTGACGTGCACAGAAATTTTGGTTGCCTTATAACTAGAAGTCGAGCTAAATCTCCACTCCGTTCCCTTATAAAAGCGTCTAGCGCTTTATCCCTGTAGAATTTTGTAAGCAAATTTAGACATTCACTGCCCAGTTCAGGTCATCCTAATTTATTTAATATTAAAGAAAGATAAATATACACTTTTTCATAAAAGTCTGGAAATTTCCTTGTAACAGAGTTGTTATCGCATACTCTGGTGTTGACAAAAGTCGTTTGTCGCCGTAGTGCGGGACCAAACATTGTGAGATTGCTACGCATTTTAATGGTGTGTTGTGTGATTCTAATGCTATGTTTGCATTACCGGTGATTTTATTTCTAATTACTCTTAGAATGCCATAGTACTTAAATGTTCTTCTAAGTGATTCCTATGTAGCTAATATCTTATCTACACCCTTCTTGTAGGAGTTGAATTCCGCTCATTGACTCGAAAATTCTTTCAAACATTTGACGATATCTGGAGTTTTGCCCAGATAATTTAAATTATTTCTCAATCCTCAATCGGTTGATCTCTAGAGTTGGTTATGCCAGAATTCAGATTAAGTGTTGCTAGGATTAGTTGCGTTCCTTGCTGCTCAAGGATATCTGTTCATATATTTAAAATTAGTGACGCTAAGTCTTCTAAACTAAACTATGTGTGTGTGTGAGGTAGAGTTTACGTTGGGGGTAACATTTGTTTAATTGACAAGAGGTCGGATTAGATTTTTTAGGTATTCCATTATTTGTTATTTTTATTTTTTTTTTTATTACAATGATTATTGGTTTTTGCTTTCTGTTCTTGCACCTCCCATTTTTGGGGGCTTCTTTTATTAATATTATTGCCTTTTATCTTCTGTTCCTCTGCGCCTCTTTTTTCTTTCTTGTTCTTTCATCTTTTGCTTTTTTTTTCTTACATATTATTTTTTGGGGGAGTTGTTGTTTCCTATTGTAATTAAAGGAATTTAACTTTTTCTTTAATAATTATTTTAAGGCATTTTTACTATAATTATTTTCGTTTTAGGTTAATATTTCTATGCAAAATTAATTAAAACACTGTGTCTAAAGGCGGCTAAAAAATTCAATATTTCTTAACATTTCTGTAGTCTCTTTCCGTAGAAAAAAAAACAAATTTTCTTGAAAGTTAATAATTCTTTTTAAGATTGCCATTTCTTTGCTCTAAACACCAGTTTTATTATTGATTACTTTCATGCTTTTCACTTTCGAAGTATTCTGCTTTCTCCAAAATCTTTTTTAATTCAAGGATATTTACTCTTTGTATTCGTTTTGCTTATAAAATTTTTTAATAGAATTTTCGATTTCGGAAGTCCCGACGAACATATATTATTACATACCTCCTGCGATTGTGAACATTATTATTCCAATTATTTATATTTTCTTTTGCTTTCCAAATTTTTGAATTTTTGTTTTAATTAACGTTTTTGTTTATTCCATGATTTCATCCTATAATTTCACTAAAAATCGTTATATATAAACCGCGCTAAACGTCGAGTACGCACAATACTAAACTGTTGCAACGTTGAAGTTTTAGTGTTTATTTAAAACTCACTTATTTATTGAACTCAGAAAAGTGTGACTTTTTATTAAATGTGTTTTTAATTAAGTTAAGTTTAAAATTATTGTAGAGTTCACTATTCACTTGCTGTGAAAAAAATTTAATTAGATAAATTATTATATTCGATTAAAACTACTATCGCGTAGTTAAAATAAATTAAAGTATGTCTCACATTATTTTTTATTATAATTTATTTTAGTTGATTTTTTTTTATTGCCTTATCTTTAATTGTTTTTTTTCCAGGAGTTTTAAGGTTTTATGCTCAAGCGACCGTTATATCTTCCTTTACAGAGATTTAATAAAAACAGCCTTTTTATTTTCTCCATCAGTGTGATCGTAGTTTATTCAATCAAGAAATCAACTAAAAACTTATTCTAGTATACAAATCATTTCATATTTTTTTAATTTCTGCGTTAGCGTGCGATTATTCTTGAAAATTCATCGTAAACGCTGATCTTGCATTTGTTGGCGCATTACTTGGAAATGTGCGAAATTGTTGTTTTTGATGTAGCTTCACATATTGTTTGGTCAGTTTAATTTGCGAACTTAACTTGGGTAACTTATATTATAACGCTCAGTGTTTTGCAGTGATTAGTGCATATTCAAAGGTTATGAGATCTAGAAAAAAGTGAATTTTAATAAGTAAGAAATCTAAATTCGGTTGGGACCGAATCTTTTACATCCATCACCATTATCCTAAAAAGGACAAAAGATGTAAAAGAACAAAATTTTTATGCTCTATAATGCGAAGTGGGCGCAGCTGATTTTTTCTATTTTTAAAATGAAAGTTTTTGGCGGTAGAGGCATGTGGGCATTGTGGGCGTGTCCTTTGAAAAGTTTAGATCAATTCCAAATTCTTTTGCAAATTTGTGGGCAATGTCTTCATTTTAGCTAACAGCAGAATGTTTACCACCACAAATACTACAAAGTTACGCAAACAGGCAGATGGACAGACGAACAGGCGGACATGTTTAAGTGCATTCAAGACTTTGTATGAGGATCTTGAAGCTTGGAAGACAATTAAATTTTGATACGCTATAATATTAGGTAGACGTGACCAATTTTTTTCACTTTTTTGCAGAAATGCTACAGCATCGCCCATAGAATATGCGTTAAAATTTTTGTACATTTATTTGCTATAGTTTATGAGTAATAGCTTCACGCAAACGACGCATAACACTCAAAAAATATTCCATGTTAACAGTTTGGCCCGACAGAAGGAATTCATGGTGAACAATACCGCGATAGTTGAGGACATCACTTTGATTTTTGAACAAATTTGGTGCGTTTTTTCGATCTTTGCCCATCTTTTGCACGATATTCTCTCGATTGATCGGGTGTTTCTGGGTCTAATACGTAGATCCAACTCTCATCGTGTAATGGTGCGATCCAAGATCGATTAATAGTTCTTTGCTCAACAAGGTCGCAGACTGTAAAAATCACAAATGCGTTTATGGTGTAAACTTTGACACAGATGTCGGTTACAATATTACTATTTTAGAAAACCCACGCAGTTTAACTTGAACTTGAATTGATTTTTCATTTTGGAAACAGTATTATATGCGAAAAAGAAAAACCAAATAAATAAAAATCTATTTAAAGCAGAAGTGATAAAATGTGTCACTGAAATTCGGTATAAAGAGTAAAGCAAGACTTAGCTTGGTGAACACCCGAGTAAAAAACTAAAATTAATTTAACACAAGTAACAAAGTTAAATTCGGTGGGGTCTAACCTTGCGCAGCCACCACCACTGAAATCTTTGGTACCCCATGTTCTTATTTATTGTGATAAAAAGTGAATGCGATAAAATTTATCTTTCACTTTTTACTTCACTAAAAGGTATTGTAAAAAAAATTTATCTACCACGTCGAGAGGTACACTAGTTAATTTAGAATTAACACATTTGGCCTTTCCCATTTTTTCCCTTCCAAGCGCTTTTATTTGATACCCATATGGGCATATGCAGATATGGAGATATGGGTATATGGAGAACAGTTACGCAGCCGAATAGTAGCAACGATGGTACATTATTATGCAAATGACATACGAACTTCTCAGGTCAACCTACGAGCAGACAACACATGTGATTAAGCAAGTTATATCTTGCTCTAGAAGTTTTGAAAGTTGGAATAAATGGGTTTTTTGAATGATGTATTCGAAAATATAGCCAGAGCAGGACAACATCGAAGTCCCGTCGAAGCTCGTTCGGTGACAAGGGACCACGCTGCCTAAAACGAAAATGGTTTCGGCTAAAGGTGTGAAGTCGTATTTAAATATAACTAGCAAAGACACAAACCAAAATTTTTCTACAGAGCTCTGTTAAGCCCTTAACAGAATTTTCGGAGGGATTTAAGTTAAAATTCAGTTAAAATAAAACTTTTGGGAAATTTCTTACAAAATATAATAAACTAAACATGTATTTATGTAAATTAATTAATATTTGAAAAGTCGGTATTTTTACACTGTGTCATAAATGATGTTGATACAGCGAAAGTTTCCTTAGCTACTGCTGGCAAACCACGCTCTATGAAAAAATGAAAGTAAAGCAGAGTGAGTCCTCTATTAATAGCCTTTCCAACGATGAGCACATTATATTAAGTTTTGCTCGGAGAATTTTTTTATGGGACTTTGAAAATTGTCATACTGAACATAATACAGGCTAATATATAAGCAAATTTTGAAAGGCCACTGTGGGCAAACCATGCCCTTCGTTGCGGATATATATGACAAGACCTCGGTGTGATACAAAATTTTGAATAATTTAGTGTCTACTTATAGAAAGCCAATATATGTGTATTGTTTGTGTTTGCATGTACCGCCCATAGCCTAGGTATATTATAGTGTTTAGTTTTAAATTTACTCGCCATACCTGATAGCTGTACTCGGGGCAGTTGGATGTTTCGCTCCATAGGGCAGTGTTCGCAAGCGCGTGTCCCCATAAGCGTTACATCCGTGTCGATCGAGCACTCACTATATGTGGGCAGTTCCCAACCTACTCACAGCACGGATGATAACAATTTTGTTATTATAGTTTTAGAGGGAACAAAGAAGCCTTGAGTGTTAATAACATTGTTACGTCTTATGTTGTATTTTGATGCTACTGTTGATGTTATTGCTGCATTGCCGTGGCTACCGCAATTTTGTTGTTGCTGTTGCCGCGATTGCGTTGTTGCGTTATTTTTTCTTTGTCGTTGCCTTGTCGTTATTGTTGTCGGTTCGTTGTTGCTATTGGCCTATTGCTTTTATTTTGAGACGGATACTGCCACTGCCGTTATGGTTGTCAAAGTGAATATTCACTACTGTTCGATTATGTTGTTGTTGTTGGTGATTGCGACTTGTATAAATATTGCTGCTGTGATGGTATTATTGTGTGTCCTATTGCTAAGTGTTTTCAAGTTTGTGTAAATTTAACATTTCTAAATTTTATAAACAATCTATAGTCGTTGCTATTTTTGTTGTTCTTGTTGTTTACGTTGTTCGAAGTTTCTTCTATTGTTTGTATTTATTTATCGGGCTAGTTTATTTTTTGATTTGTTTTATATTGTTGCTACTGTTATGTTTGTTGGTTTTTGGAACCCAACATCATTGCCTGTTGTGGTTTATGCATTCAATGCTATTTCTAATATATTGGTTTACGTTCCTTTCTAGGCGTAGTATGTGGAATGGCCTTTTTAAGGCGCGAATTGTTTTCTGCACCGCACAATGACCATGATTATGGGCGATTCTAATAATTTCATCTTTTATACGTTTTGACACAAAGAAAACACTTGGTTTTCCCCTTTTGTAGCACGGGTGTAACTCAGCGTTACTTTCTGAAGTTCGTCCAAAAAAATTTATTATTAATGAAATAGACCTTCGATTTAGTTGTTAAATTTGTTTTCTTTATTTTTCTTCCTGATTTGGTAGCATTCTATGATACAATCTTAGATTATCAAGAGGAAAATTTGAAATATGCGATTACACACTAGCTCTTTCAGAGTAAAAGCAAAAAGCGAGCAGAAAAGAAAGCCGGCAGGGCAAGTATGCAGCACGAGACGGTTTAATTGGCACTTCGATGCTTAAATATTTGCGAAACCGTTAAATTTATCGTAACAATACACCGTTATGTCTATTATACAATCTTTAACGATATACGGTTCAGCGTACAGTCACGTCAGTTTCTTCTGTGTAGGTGATTGATAAGAAGGAAAAACCTAATTCTCCTATTCCGAATGAGGATTAGTGAGGCAACACCTATAGCAGCAGACATTGCCTCGCTGTGCTCGCCCTAAACAGGAAATATCCTTGTTGTATTGGGCGGCCCTGGGCCCATAAGGTGGCCAAGGAAGAAAGACCTAATTCTCCCATTCAGAATGAGGATCAACGAGACAAAGTCTGTAACAGGATACAGTGCCCCGCTGTCTTCGCCCTAAACACGGAATACCCTTTTCTGGGCCAGATCACCGTACGGTATCGCATGGACCTGGACCAACCAGGAAGCAAAGTATAAGAGACGATTATCTTTCAGGCTGAAGCATGGTTACGTAATACCTTTCATAAGATACGGTACCTACCATCAACGTTCTAAAACATATAAAAAGATTTACCATTCGCTTGGCTGTCGCTGAACAATTAAAGAAAGATTTTTCGTCGCGTGCGACTTTTATAGCTGTCGGCTCAACACACTTCTTGTGCAGATGTGAGATTAACTAATATAATGATTCGAGCCTCAGAGAATTATTTACTAGTGAGTAGCTTACTCACTTTGTATGTCACTTTTATGCTGCGAAATTGTCATATTATAGGGAGAATGGAGTTAATGTTGAGTATGTCTCTTCACATTTATATTTTGCTGTGGTCAAGTGGATTTAGGAAATTTCTCATGACGTCAGCGACATCACGGCGAACGCAAGTAATTTTCGGTGTATGTATGTGCTAAGGCAATTGTTTTTTATTAAATGAACAAATATGGAGAGAGTTATCTTTGGCTTACTGATATCAATATAAATACCACATGCGAGTATAAGAGTATGAAGGTGTATAAAGATGAATAATAGAATGCGTAAATGTATATAAATAACGCATATTAAAGTATATGACTGTATATAAAGTGTAAATGAAGTGTATCTATAAGCAAGCGAGTACAAAAGTAGTATATATGCAAAATTGTAAATATAGGATATAAGCAGATGTTTATTAGAAAACAGGACTGTCTAAATATAAATAGACATACATGGTAATATACATGACGATATTGGTATTTAAATATGTATATGTCTACATATAGTAATGTAAATCGGTACACATGCC
>KK502886.1:2295-71176 GCA_000688735.1 Glossina austeni | reverse complement strand
TCTAGTTTGGCCACAATAGAGCCTCAAATATGGGTGTTCTGCCCTGTCCATTTTATGTTACCATACAAATTTTAAAATCCAACTGGATTTTAGTTGGATTTTTTAATATTGGTAGGTGTCTTTGCTAGTTAAATTCGAATTTATCTTCACACCCTTCTTAAATAGTGCAATTTGCGAAATTGTACTGATAAGTATGTTTAAGAATAATTGCAATTTTTTTTTTTTGGAAAAGGTTATGTATAATACAATTTTAAAAAATGGAGCAAATCCACAACGTCCACATAAAGTTATCAATCCTTCATTTTTTTCACTTTTTTGCCATTTTCTATTCATAACAAGACATTATTCAAAACTGTGTTTATAAAAACACACGACGATACCTTGTCAGTCGAAAAACGAAAAAAACCAAGCGCGCTCTCATAAAGTTATAAGTGATTTCCATTTTTTTCGTTTCATTCTAAATAAAACCTGTTAGTAATTCAGCTAAAACTTTTAAAACTCCTAATTCTGATGTACTCAAAATAACTTGCAACCTACCATAACCTCCAGTTCTACCATATCATGCTGAGGCGGGGTAAAGTTGATATTAGTATAACAAATTAACTGGTGGTACGTATACAAAATTCGTCCTCAGCCGAATATAACTTTCTTAGTTGCTTGCTATGCTTTAGTTTAATATAATATAAGTTCATTACTTCATCCATCCTTTGAGTTCCACAGCTTCATTTCTGTTGAGTAAATGCACAACGTGAGAATGGGAATTTTTCCTTGTTTTTAATTTTTCCTTGTATCTGAATAGATGATCATGCTGCGGTAACTTCCGCGGGTATTCCAGGCATCCTTACCTTCGTTATTAATATTCCGTCTATGAATGAAAATCTCAATACTTCTTTCTATTACAATGCAGCTTTCTTATATTTTCTACGTTACGTCACTACCTCAACTATATAGTAATTTCATAGAGTATATTCAAATAAATGAATGAAACGTGACGGCCAAGATTATACACAAGCGACCTACCGTCCGTGGTGGACTACTTTCTAACGAAATATTCCGGATTCGGTATCCCCGGCGTGCGATTCAAGCGGATGATGACAAATTTTGCTTTACTTTCACACTTTGCCTGGACGGCGGTTCAATCAAGAAGAAGGAAGTCGGTAGTCACCTTCTTCTTCTCTACACTTTTCTTCAAAACCGATTTGGCGTTGCCAATCGGTTAACTGATATTCCCATTCCATTTCGTTCTTACCTATACAATTCTTATTTATTACAGCACCCCCATAATAGTCACAAGAGAATAACAAACTGCCTACTATACAAAGAAAATGAGTGGAAAGTAAAATATCGTACTTTAAATAGATAAAAATAACTTATAACTACGTGTAGTACCAAAGCAAGCTGGGTGACTTTGGTCCTTACAACAAATACAGCTATAAGTAAATAAATTCATTCTTATCACGTACTTCAGCTCTGCATTGCACTCTTGAAATGTTAATAACCAAGCTTGGATGTTTCCTAACGCTTCATAGTGGATCGAAAATATACAGGGAAAGTTTCACTCGTTTATTTTTCTTCTGTGCTGTTTTTTTTATTTATATTTAAAAAAAGAAGAGAGACTTTAGCAAAGCAATCATTATATTTTCCATTGATACATAATATTATAAGTTAAAAATAAAGTGAATTTTTGGTTTAAACTTCGCGCAGTCTATGACTCCACGAAATTACTTATATTGTAAATATATTGAATTGCTACAGAGTTATATGCTTTTGCAGATATATGAAAAGAGTTTGTCAATTTTTAATATGTCTGACTTAGTCGAGGAACAACCTAACATTGCGGAATTATTAATTTGTCATAGAAACGTTATAGATGTTACAAATGCACTTTGGTGACGAGACTATTTCGCAAAAAATGGTTTACAAGTGGTACAAAGATTTTAAAGAAAGCCGAGAATGAATTCAAGACAATTAGCGCGACAGACGACCATCAACACCTAATGGCAAGGAAATGAAAGATTTTAAGAGCGATTATCTTCGATTGACAATTAATACCGCTGTTGATGCGATGTCCACTCTAAAAAATGTTTCGTGCTCCAAAAGCGTCAACCTCGGGTGGTTGTTGTGATTAACGTAAGGTTTTTTACATTTAAATTTTTGCTATAAAATATCGAAGAGAATGAAATGCGAATTCGAAGGATTGCGTGATTTTATTCGTCACCGGAACGTCATTCGCCTGAATTAGTACCGCGCGACTTTGGCTGTTCAACAAACTCAGAAGACCACATCCTTCCGACTTGATTGATGAGATAAAAACCTAATCGAACAAAGTATTTGGCCCACCCTGGAAAACGATTTCTTATACTGTCTCGAGGATTGTAAGTAACGTTAGCATATAGCAGTACTTTGAAGTCAGTGAAGTTAATTTGGAAAAATAAGTAAAGATTTTTCATTTTTGAAACAATTTCACCTTATTTTTCGCGGATCACGGTAGTGTGTATATATTCTATGAAGCTTTGGACTTGTGTTTCTGACTTCATAAAGCGTAAATAAAAACCATACAAATTCATTTCAAAAACGAGAGAACTTTAAGGAATCGAACCAAGTTTATCCGCATATGATATTTGAAAAAAATGCTTAACTCAAACGACCATAAAGTATGAAATGTTGCTAAAAAATATAACAATATCTAGGGGTTATTAAAAATTTAAATTAAAAAATTCCAATGTTTAAAACTCTTCACAACAAATTTTTTCAGGAAACGGAAAAATTATTTGGTACAGAAAATTTTCAGCAATTTTACCAATCCAGTTATAAAACGAAGATCGTTGGTAATAACAGATCATTCTGAAATTCAATGAGTACATGAGATTTGGACGATTTTACATTGCTTACAAACTTGGTCCAGATTCTGGTATTCAGTTACGCATAGACACAATTATAAATACATTTTCCCTAAATTAATATTTACGACTTTTCTTAATCTTTTCTTTCGCCAATTTCAGCTACAATCATAGTATATAAGGCACTCAATGTGAAGGAAAATTAGTTGTAAGTTTAGCTTGAACCAAACCCATAATTATGAGAACATCATCAACTTCAACTACATCTGGCCGCTGCTTATTTATTTATAAATTAAGACCAATTGTTTATATAATTTTACATTTAAATATATATTTTTATCATATTGGTGGATCAACACACATAGATGTAAATGGTAAGTAAATGAGTACAATTATACATCGATTTTTTAATAACGTACTTCTCTCTATACGTATTGAATACGATTGCAGATTTCGTAGGTATGCAAAGTAAACAGCAGCATCCATATTTCGACGAAATGAATACCACCAATGTAACTGCCGTTGAAGAGGAAACTGCCGTTTTAAAATGTCGAGTTAAAAATAAAGGCAATAGAACTGTAAGGATTTTGTATTAAGAAATTGAGAATTCTTAAATTTAAAGTATGCAACATTATATGTTTATATATAAAGACGTCGAGCCTTTCACGCTTTTTATATTCTTTTTGTGTAAACAGTTTGAATTTATCCTGCGAGAACGTTACTCTGACAGGGCCTTTAAATATATAAGAGGACTAAGTGCTAAGACTCACGACGTCGGCGGTGATAGTCGTTTCAATAAAATTAATTGGTATTTTCTAAAATACAAATACTTTTACAATTAAATTTATGTGCTACATCTGGTATCTGTACGCACTGCTTTTAATATAAAAAATATATAAGCGGAGACGTCGCATATGTAGGTTAAAATACTCCATACTACAAATGTATATTAGGCTTTAGATTTATATGATACGTATTTGAGAGGTATGCAGGTTTTCTTTGCCAGCTTTTATGCTCACAAAATCTGAAGCAGAATACTGACGGAAAGGAATGGTTTAAAATAAAAAGTTGTTGACATTTTTATGTTTAGCATTTTGTAACAAACCTTGATAATTCTGCACTGTGAAAGCGCCAGTACGTCGAATGAAATGGAATAATTTACTAAAGAAGAAGCCAATAACAAAAAGCCCTGAAAAATTGACAATGACATTTCGCACGCTAAATATCTTGAATATCATGAACGATTTCATGAAATCATAACCGAAAGCCTTCGTAAATCCCGATTGGGGATTTATAAAGATTATAAACGTTTCAGCAGCTTATGTAAAAAAAGTTATTCGCCAGAACTGCTATTGATACAGTAGCTATCAAATGCGTTGTTAGCAAAAACTTTTTCACATGATTGTAACATAATGCAGGGGAAAAGCAACTATTAAGAAAGGCTAAGCTAAGTCGTGTTTGTGAAAGCTTTGCTACATCATTGGAATATAACGCAAGCAAAATGTTAGTATAAATGTAAAAGTAATGTTAACGTAAACTTTGCCAGACAATTAAAATGCTGTTACGTACAGAATTCATGTCAGCTGACGGAAGTGCATTGCTTTTAAAAGTGATCGCAAGGCTTACGCCATGACTAAGTTATTCTCAAGACAGCATGTTGTTCATGATGCCAGTTAGATCGGCTGAAATAATGTCCACTAGAATATTCTAAAGTTACGACGATCACTGTGTTTAAGCTAATGAAAAATCCACTAACATTTCCATAACTATACGCTGAGCAAGGCGAAGTGTAGAATTAGCAAGAATTTAAAATTAAACATTGTTATAGTGGAAAAAGATGTACAGCTTTGTTTTATTTACAAAGTTTACTTAACGAAGAAAGAGAAAAAGTAAAACGCGTTTAGAACCTTATTAATATGTGCAGAAGGAAAAAATGAATTCGACAGTAAATTTGTAGCCACATGCACACATAGCTATATATGTACATACATGCTGACAGATATTTATAATACGTATACGCATATGTTGTCAGATATGTATAATACATTCTAACAAATTTCATTAAAACCGTGAAGAATGAAGGCAAGTCTAGATTAGCTTTAATTGTTGGTCAAAATTATTTTTTGATTGTCATCATTAAATTTTGAGTATATATTTACTTTTTGTATCTCATCATAATTTCACATTTTTTTTTTTTTTTCGTTTTTATAAAAACCTGAAGTTTACTCACTTTTTCAATCAGATATTTATTTGGAACGAAATTTGATAAACTTTTATTCATAAAATGTTACACCTTAAAACTTTGTTTCAATATAACAGGCCGCCGATTGTATTGATTTACATTATCTTATGGCAAGGTTTCGATACAACACGAATGAGTTTTCGATGCCACACTACACATATCTAAGCATAAATTATAGTATTCTATATATATTTTAGGTTTAAATACAGCATAGCAGAATTAACCATGTTAAGTGACCGATGTCTGTATATGATATTATTAACAAGGACTGGAGTGGATATGGGTTTTTTCTTAGCAAATTGAAGACTTCTCTTCGTAAATAGAGAAAATAACTAAAAACAAATGTCCAGTAGGAATTACCGCTGCTGTTTTTTAAGCGGCAATTATTGTAGAAGCAAGTGAGAATGTATCACTCACTTTTATTTCAAATAATAAATATTATTCCAATGCTAAAATCATCACATTACATAAAATATTTAAGTTATAAATTGTTAAGAAAATCGTCCAAAAATTGAGGGCGTATTAGGTTCGTTCTGCTCTTTGTATTAGGTGGAAAAAATAGTTAACCTCAATCGAATTAGGGTGAGCGTGTGGGGCTCATTTGGACTTTGAATCTAAATACTTTGAGAATTCCATATTGAATTTCCCAAATTTCTTTTTCTTTACTTTAAATCAGCAGTTAACGATAAATTTTTGTAAATTTACAGCCAGTCCTGACGCCAAATTAAACATTTTCGTTTTTGCAGCGAATTTCATTACATTCGGCCTCATAGGCTCACAATCACAAAAAAATAGTGTATGTAGGACAGAAAGAACTCAACACGTTGGGGAACAGCGCATGCCATTTCAAAATCATAGTCGCAGTATCACATTTAATAATTTCTTTACGAGCCATGAATTCAAATTAAATTTATGCAGAACTGTTATGTCTGATCTAAACATTTTCCTGACCGCAGAAAACAAGCTATCGCCTTTAAATTCGGCTCTTGTACGCAGGTCGGTGTTACCAATGCACTAACTCATTTACAATGCAACACAGCTTGAAAACATCCTGCTTTCTGCGTGTTGTGGCAAACTACAAACTACAATTTCTTACAAACTACAATAAACGGACTATAGAAATTTCCACATATATTCTACAAAAATGGAAATAATCAGCCGCACCGATATAACAGCAACAAAATATGACACTTTGGTTTTTTGTTTTCTTACTCTTCTTTAAAATAAAAATCGTGAATATAAAAAATTTCCTCACAGTCGAACATAATTTTCTTACTTGTTTTATTTTTGAAGACACTTTTATCATTACGTAATTCGAAATCAAAATATATGTGGTCTGTGCGTAATGTCTTATCTTTACAAGATATAGAATTCCTTTCTGACCATGTGTTCCGTTTGATTTCCCGTGAGACATAAAACTAATCGGACACATAGGCACCGAACACCCGATAAAGTTTGTCATAGGCACAACTTGCATCAACGAATGTATTTTTTGTCCCATTTTGAATACATGTTTTTTTTATACACGTAACTTCTTTGGACAAATAAATGACATTAAACCAAAACCAAATATAGCAACATTTAATTATTCCTATAATTCTTATGAGAGTGGTGATGTTATTTGTTGTAAAAACATGCGGTGCGGCTAGGGTCAAAATACATACTACAAATTTTTATATGAAATTCTGCTTCAAAATGAAATATAATTAAAAAATGAGGAAATTCCTGGCGGGAGACCTACTAGCGTTTTTTCTACGCAATTTAAAGATTGTGCAATCAATGTCCTTCCCAGAGAAAGAATATTGTTTATATATGGGATGTAAAAACATCTTTAAATTAGCCCAGTATATTTTTTGTTAAACTCCACTTTATAACCCATTTGTTCATTTTTGGAAGTGCATAGTAAAAATAATGAGTATAATGCCTTTGAGAATTACGTTTGGTTCTAAACTTGTTTGATATATGCCCCATAATTTTTGTTTTGTTTTCCTCATGTACATAAGCAGTATTGCGAAATAAGTGGAGGGTATAATAAAAATTTTTCCGACGTGAACCTGCACAATTTAAAGTTACTTCTGAAGGAGAAGACACATGTTAGCCGAAATATTTATTTTTCGTTCAAGAAATATACTTTTCATTTATGATTGTGTATACGTTTTAGGTATCATGGATGCGCAAAAGAGATCTGCATATTTTAACTACCAATATTTATACGTACACTGGTGACCAACGTTTCGCTGTTGTTCATCCACCCGGCAGTGATGACTGGGACCTAAAAGTTGAATATGCACAACAGCGGGATACTGGTATTTATGAATGTCAAGTGAACACAGAGCCTAAAATAAATTTGGCTGTGGTGCTAGAAGTAACAGGTAAATATTGGATTTCATGTACTTAAAATAATTAAATGGCCGTACAAGCTAGAAGTTCGTGTGGAATGCGGTTTATGCTAATATTGGAAGAAATAAAGCAGTTTAGCAATGAACATTCCGCAGCTGTATTTTCCATTTATAGAGTTAGTTCAGTATTAACCATAACATTTTTCTTTTCACGGGTGTCAGTACATAATCATACCCTATGCATTTAAATACAGTGTTCTTTATACTCTGTACCACTTGTGATATAAGGCTATATTAAATTTGTGCGGATGTATGCATCATGCAAAAGGACTTGAGATAGAGCAAACTTTTATCATACTCATCGATTCAAAAAATGATTTTAATCGTGTCTGTCTGTTTGTCCCTCTTGTTTTCTTCTGTGTGAGGTAAAGGCCGCGATTTTTGAGGTATTTTAATAAAATTTAGTACATAGAGTCGTTGGCTCAAGGGTGAACGTTATTAAAAATGATATGGATCGGAACAATTTTCAGTCACTTCCGCATAATATTATCTTATTTTGAAAAATCGATATATGAATAACCGTGGGGCGCTGGAAAATGCTTAATGGTGGGTCATGCCACACTATGGCCTTTTTACTTGTTTGAATTTAAAAGCTCACTTTAAAAAGTTAATGTAGACATTTCTTCTGCTTAATCAAATCTGTATATTAATTTAGTTTCTATGGGCCATTACTTGTTCCTTTAAGGATTCTAAACATCTGTTCGTTGTTTCCTTCCTTATGCTATTTCAAAAAAAGGCTCCCCTTTGCGGTCAACCCGTATTTCTGCTTGCCAAACTGTCGTTTGCCTGTCTACCTTCTGCTGTTGAAACGGCTACGTTCACGAAAATCGAAACTAGATGCTGAACCTTACTACATGTACTACAAGTTTTAACATTTGACTTAAAATTTTTGCATAAGCCTTTACGAATGCAATCCTCCCGGTTCGTGACCCGCGTCAAACACGCCCATGAAACGATAGTCTTGAAGCTGATAAATATATTTGCCACGGACAGCTAAAAGACCAGTGTGCAAGAAGGGTCGCTCTCTTGACACATCTACGTTTGACAGAATGTTTTGCAATTGCAAGAAACTGTGTAGAGGAGATGGCCATGAAAGCGGCCCCAAGGAACTTTCATGTACGTCTCGTCCCTATGCCATACGTTTTCATTGCTGACTTTATACAGACTCTTTCTTTCCCTAAGGAACTGGGTTATACACACAAGATTCTAAAAGGGTGATTGGTGCAAAATAGGAGTTTAATTCAAAAATCATATTCAAACTTAGCCTAATAATGCAGCATTCATTCTTCTATTTATCACCTACAATCTAGGTGTTTACAGATCACGAAAGTAGTGAATAAAGTACAATCTTAATCGCAGTAAGTGCTATGCTGATGTCAAAAGTTACAAAGACAATTTTGTGCCAATTCGCGCTATATCAATATATTTTGCTAGAAGCACAACAAATCAACGAATTTGCATATAACAAACGTACCTAGCTAGGAGACATGAGTCAATTCAAATTTAATCAACGTCGCGTTGGACAAAGAGAAATGCCGCCAATTCTTCTATTCAAATCTTTTAACTTATTTTAGGTTTAGTTGTTAAAGATCGTTTTAAGGAGGTTAAAGTTACATTGCTGTCTAATTTGTACAATTTTATAAGAGGACACTTATTTCTTCTAAATGTTTGGCTATAATGCAACGTTTCGTTACATATCTAGTTGCACAAGTTACGAACATCGGTGAATTTTGGCTGGGATCAAAAGTATATATCAAAATATCTGTTGAGTCAGGAGTGTTAGTAATAGCCACATGATAACATTCTAGGCCTAATGTAATGTCGGTTGGTTGTGAAAGCCCATCATAAGCATTTCTTTGGTTTCGAAGAAATTAATCAATCATCTAGTTGGGATTATTTCAATACGATCCCATGGGCATAAGTTTTAATGGAAAACAAAGCACGTTCGGATCCATTTTACATAAGATTGGCGCTAGAAATAGGACAACGACTTAAAATGAAACGATTAGATAAGCACTCAGAGTGGACCAGATCAGACAGAAATTGTGAAAAAGAAAAAAGGGAAGAAATAGCAACCAAAATGACGAACGCAAATCAAGAATAGCATAAAAAATCAGAGTTCCTGCAGAAAAAACCAAGTGTCAAATGAAAGGGCTAGAAGCAAAGTGTGAGTAAAAACCATGTAAAGCTAAACTAGAAGTTCTGGAAGAGAAGTTTGAGGCGGGAAGGCAAAACATACCTTACGAAGTGACGTGAACGCTCTAACGCTAGAAATAATGCGTGATATACTTTCGAAATGCCGATGGCATGGTCTTAATTCTCAAAGGGATCAAATTGGTTATCTTTTTTGTAGAATTGTCGCAATCGCAAAAATTAAGATAGATAGCTGAAATTTGTCATCACATAGCCACTGCAAATATATCGAAAATATCTAAATTTCATGGTATCTCTTACGTCACAACAATCAAATTACAATTTCGCGTTATGGCAAAGAAAGAGCCATTGCATGAAGATCGTAAAGCTGTCGCTGTTCTTGGGAGTCAAAGGAATCAAAAATACCTAAAATGTCACGTCCCCTGCCTAGATAATACAGAGTGATGGCCGTTTACTTGGTGACTATCTGTCGTTAAACTAAAAACTATCCCCACAATTAGACGCGCTTATAATTTGCGATAAAACCAGGTAATCGATATGAAGTAGGAATAATAAAAAGAACTACTTTATTAAGTCAGGCGCAGGAGCGTCACATTCGCTCACTAAGATTACTATGGGCATTTGTAAATTTAAACAAATCTTTGGTCTCGGACAGCAATGTCGCAGGATCGAAGCAGGGCTAGTACAAACACTTCTACTTGCTTTGCTTCTGTGAAGTACGAGTTTCTGATTGCGGATATAATGGGCGAAGCCTTATTTTACATGGACTTTATTACAAACCATACGTTATTATTTGATTTCAAAAGCTAAATACTATAGTGCCAATATTGCGAAGCCATGGACTGTTTCGTACAACAGACATTTCGCGATATTGCAGGTTGTAATCAAGCAACAGTAAAAAGTTCCGTCACGCTCGGAATCGGTCCTATGGACGAGAATTATGGACGAGGTTTCGAGCTGAGCCAAACGTATACTCCCAAATTGAATAAAGAATACCAAATGGACAACGTCATTATTGGAAAGGCGGTTGCCAAAACAGTCAAAAATTTAATGCCGGTCCGAGCATTAAATCCAAACCACATTAAAAGAAAAGTCCACAAAACGAAGATCATAGCGCGATGCCAAAACCGTGAACTTGTAACAGATCATAAAGCAGAGATACCAAGGGTAAATGAAAGCGTACCACATAAAGCTGCAAATCCGAACAGTATATGAATAAAGGAGCAGCTGAAGATATACTTCTGAAATATGTGCAAAAAAGCTGGCCCATCTCCGCTAACTTTGGAAACTCGTGTGGGGGTCTTAATGATGTCAACCCAAACCCAGAAGCCTCCCGTTAACGAAAAAATGAGACGTAGCTATCTTGCTGAAATAAGTGCAGGACAGAAAGGCAAGTTGCCCTGGTGCACGCCAGTAATCTTCATTAAAAAGAAGAATGGGACCACTAGGTTTTGCGGAATTATAGGAAATTTAGTGATGTCACCAAAAAGGGTCGCCATACTCTACATAGAATTGACGAAACGTCAAAAACAATGATATTCAATTTTTGAGTCCTAAATGTGATTATTAGCATGTATAGGTCACTGAGCGATAAGGATAAAATCGCATTTTCCGCTGAGGGTGAGTTTTTCCAATTCAGCATATAGCTTTTGGGTTTTCCAATATTCTTGCCACTTCTAATGGGTGCAATATTAACAAGTAAGAAAATTATGATGTATGTGTTATACTTTATGAGTAGAAAGCAAAATACACGGACAGCGAAGGTGTTTACAGTTTTTGTGACATAGGCATTGAAGGCTTACGCTTTAGAATTTTTGGGTCATTTTCGAACTCTCTTGCAAGTTTGTAGGCGATATCTTAATTTTTACCTACGGGAGAATGTTTACCGCAGATACTACACAGTTGTGCAAATGGACGGATGGACGGACGGACATGTCTAGGGAGTTTCCGAATTTGAAAATAGCCAGAAGTTTAAACACTACATAAGGGTTTTAAAGCTTGCTTCTGTGCGTTATAAAGGTTTAGAAAAAAAGATTTAGTTATGACGCTTTGTAAAATATGAGTTATTACGGCATCCCCCTTACAATATACAACCCACTGTTTTTAAATTTATCTGCTGCAGTTTATGAGTAATGAGCAAAAAATCAATTTTTTATTCTTTTTGAAAAACACAGTCTTCGATTTATGTGATACTGTAGGCGTGTTCTGCGATCGAATGGGTCCACTTTCTCTCAAATTTGAAGTTGATAGCTTTATTTTTACGGGCAAGAGTATGTTTACAACAGATATTACACAACGGACGTCCGGGCAGACGAACATACTTAAGTCTATTGAGAGGTTGATGCTGATTAAAAATATATATACTTTGAGAAGCTTCCTTTTAGGCGTTGCAATCGTTTTGGCTAAATGAATATACCTCTTCTACCATCTTCCGGTGATGCGTGTAAAGAGACTCTATTGGATGACATGCTTAGTGTATTTGGACAACATTGTCGCGACGGGCAAAAACTTTAAAGAACATTTAAAAGACGTGATAGAAATTCTTCACCGACTACGAGCAGTAGGCTTCAGACTGTGCTTGAAAAAGTGAGCGTTCTTTGGAAAAGGAATAAATTGTTTAGACCATAAGATGCCAAAAAAGGGTGCTCCTTGCACTAATGTCTTCAGAAGCAAGAATATCGCTTGAGGAGAGACCGTGCTCTTCTATGATGGCTATTCAAATTGAGCGAATCAGGGGGGTAATTAAGAGAGGACAAGCCTTTTGAATATTATGATCAAAGAAATATACTTCAACTTGTTCTATCTACGCAAAAAATGTTTGATACCATAATTGAAGTTCTCCTGAGAGGCACAGTGTGAAGTTATGCCGGCTGAACTAAGCTTAAAATATTTTTTTCAGTATGTGTAAGATTAAGAAGGCGGCAATGATATATCTCACAAAATATGTGTCCGCAAAACCGAAACTTGATATTTTTGAACAGTAATAAAAGTAAATAACAAATTTTCATATTTTGCATATGGGTATGATGATATAAAGTCGCTTTGTGCCGCTGAGGATTAACGGCAGGGTTAATAAAAATGTCCGGAAAATCCACCATGTTAGATGTTTGAGAAAAATATCAAAACGGAATTTGAAGATTTAGAAATAAAGTATTCAGTCACTCCGAGATAGTTAAATCGTGATATTCAAAAAAAAAGTGTTGGGAAAGCACAGAACTTTTGTTTTAAAAATAGGTTCCAGTAATTTTGCGTGAATGAGTTGTTTTAACTCATAATAAGGTTTTTGGTACGAATTCGGAACATACTCGCTCAAACACCAATAACAACAACAATAATAGCAACACAACCACGAAATTATTAGCAAACCATCATTTAAGATTTCTGCGTTCTCTACTGCATTAATTGATTTTCCCCCTTTTCTTCCTACCGCGGTGTAAATTGGTTTCGCGGTGGGCGCAGTTGGGGTGCAAGCATGTTCATGATAATCCTTTTAAAGCTTAAATGCTGTGCATAAACAAATTCCATGTACAAGTTCGATGTACAAAGAATTCATGCAAGAGTACATGGCTTTCGAATATATGTCCCTATATTATTAAATTCCCACGTCGTGTTTGTCCCTTTAGCTCATTAAAGAATTTACAAATCTTATTTGCTAACTATTCAATCCATTCAACTAGATGTTAAATGCACTGCATTGGCAAAAATATATCAACGTTGATATTCTGGAGAGCTGCTTATCACAGCTACTTAATTCGCTTCACTAAAATACCGAAACATGTACTCGTGCACGCATCACTCGTGGCTGTAGCTTAACTAATCTACCTGCTCGAGAATTGCAGCACAGCCTATCCTAACGTCGTCAAATGGTTTCTACATAACAAAAGAGAAAGGAAACCTCAAAACTTATGGCAATTATGCCCATATTTACAACACACTTCTTAAAATAGACCTGTTAGCATCTAAAATATTTACTAGATCCAAAAGACAAGTTAAAATGTCCAAGTCAGAATGCATATAAACTCCTTCTGAATAAACTTCCGTAGATATCATATCAGTTAGTTCTCACATTCGTGAGTTAAAGAAAGATTTACACCTCTCTGTTTAGTTGCTCAAGAAATCCCACGCAATACCAACTAAAAGCCTACCGATATTTTATTCATGGCCTGCATTTACTTGGACAGCCAGCTTAGCGTGTTCGACATAGAAAAACTAAAAGACCGAGTGAATTGCTTTTATAGCTCTCGTGCATATTTACTGCAAATTTTTTGCAATTTGAAAATTGTTGTTTGGTCCGTATTCCAATTAACCTGTGCTAATGGTTTTCCCTGGCGTGTAGAGTATATTAGAGAGGTTTGACAAGAGCGTAAGTTATTCTTCACCATAATTGAGTGCAAAGTTATAATTCAGCTTCGTCGGCTGTAAATAAAAATGCATTAGGTAGATTCAAAAAAAGTCAGTTAGAGAAAATAAATATATTATATGCAATGACAATTAAGATCGATTTATATGTAATATAAAGCAAGGAAGCGAGAGCTTTTGACTTTCAGGAATGGAAAAGAGTTCCAGCGGCTCGAGCTCGCCCTGCGATCAGTTGATACTAGTTGCCTTTTTCTTTTATTCAAGACTTAGTTTCTTCGCTCTAGCTGAATATGCAGGAATCATCTTTCTATTGGGTAATTAGAGGATAGGAGCCAAGAGATACGTGTTATTGACAACGAGTTTCGAATTTTCAAGGAACATTGTTGACTAAGTAGGCACATCTTACGATAATGAAAACTTGTCTTCAGTATGACGGAATTAAATGCTAGTGAATGGATTTCTCTTAGCTTTAATTCGGAAGACGTCTTGTGGGATGGATATTATATGACATGTACGCCTACTACTTTTCTGTATGTTGGCGATGAAATACTATGATAGGTACTTGCAATTTTGTGTAATCCTTCGCTGCATAAAAATTTATAAAAATATATCACTGTATGGTTCGCGTCTTGTAGTGCCATCAAGTCGGTTGTGTATGTTTTTTTATATTTATCTGCTTGTAATAGGCCGTCAACGAAGATTTTTATAAAAACAGGCAAAATTTGTTCATAACCTGTAAATAGAAAAAATTGTCTTATTCATCAAAGTATGTGCCCATATTATCTATTTCCATCGATATTATGTTTGAACAAATCCTCCAGCATCAACCGACGTTTCTACTGGATCCTCGCCTTATCTCTAGCGTAGCTTCCTTATCCTGATTTATCCTCCTTGCTAAATGTTTCTCACCCGATATGGATGGTTCTGATTATACGGTTATTTTGGATATTCTTCTTTGGAAATATTATGACCTCCTTCTGGGCGTTGCAAACGTTTTGCCAAAATACCCCTCATCCTTGAGTGATGGGTATAAAAATGTATTGTTTGAAATGACTGCACGAAAAATCCTAATCGAGCAAGTAGCAAGATCTTATTAAAAAGTAGTTCAACTTTACGATAAAACATACATGCATAAAAAGGCTGAAAATACTCTACACACTTCATTACATTGCCGCATTGCTGACTAGCAGAATGTGAAACATGTGACTCGCAAGGAACCTTTCTTTAATAAATTCCATAAAACTGTGCTTAGAAATGATAACCTTTTATATGGCAGAAAGATATAAATTTTTATATTTTACAACAAGCTACAATACCGATATATATATATATATATATATTTTGATATATAACAGATCAATATGTGTCCGGTCTGGTATATGTACGACAACGCTGTTGACAGGCATATATAATTCCTGGATAGGACCATATTTCAAATGATACATATTACACGTTTTGCCATTTAGGAAAAACAAAAAGGATTTTTCGTGCTATATGTGACAATGGATGAAACATAGAATCATCATTGCACGACAGAATGAAATCTGCAATCAACTGAATGGATAGCAACCGGTGAAAGCCGTCCAAAGTGATTAAGAAAACAAAACACGATCGGGAAGTTTATGACGTCCATATTTTGTTGTATGCATTGAATATTCATCGACTTGAAAAGGGAAAAAAGATCAATAGTTAACAAAACGTAGCGTTATAAGTACGTTTGAATGACAAAAATGCAAAAAAACGAAAATTAGCCCGGAGAGTTATTGAATGATCTGATAAAATTCCTGTATTAGGTATTGTTATAAGACAATTTTCTGAGTATTCTATGACAAAACTAGGTGAAATCAAAAATAAAAAAGAATATTAACTTTACTAAATTTTAGACACGTTGGTTGACATTTTGAACTCACTTCCACGACGATATTCTTACAACATGCTTAAATTGAAACGAATATATGATGTGCGGTCTGACTATAGTCAGTTAGAAAGTTTATAAAGTAAAAGAGATAAGACTTTTTTTCGATTTTCAGATGGTGTATTTTCTGTTTTATTCAGGAAATTGCTTCGTCATACACGTAAATAATCAGAATAGTGTAGGCAAGTGCAATATAATGATACAAGCTCAAATAGACGCGTAATGCTGCGGTTGACTTTATAATTTAGGCAACGGAAAGCAAAAGAAATCAGCACAGAAAGCGCGGTCACACGGGATATCGGGACTCGCGTACAGGCTCAATAGCTCCGATACTTGGTTTCGCGGTTTTATTAGTTTTACTCGTTCTGTAAAAGGATATAAGTTTTGCTTCAGTAGTGATAATGGTTCCCTGAGAAGAGAAACACCTACGCGTGAAGAAAGTGGTAGCGCATGCTAAGGAGAGCCTGCAGTGGTAGACTGGTTGTCTCTGCCACTCAGAATTTTCTTTTGAACAGAATTTATCATTCCATTTGTCTTAATTGCCATGCCTCTAACGAAAAAACCTTCGGTTATTTTGTACTAACCTCGCTGATTGCTGAAGCTCGATTAAATGTAGCTTTTGTACATTCTTGCTGCTGGTGATATTTGGCTTACGTAGTGCATATAATTGTATACTTACGTAAGCTAGTGTTAGTGTGCATACACTTTGGTCGAATAAATAGGAACGTACAATAGGATTAATATTTGCGCGTGTAAATGTTTAATGTTAGTAGGACAACTTGTGTGCATGAGTACATATATCTCTTTTGATATAGCAGCAATGATTCAATTAGCTAAAATGTAGAACCGTTAATATGTGAACAGTTTTAAGTGTACACGTGCGTCTTAAGCGGTGGGTAGAACTGATGAGCGTATTTTGGGAAGCCGGTTTGGGATAAGAGAAAACATGGCTGAAGCGTAGTATTTAGCTTAAGCATACAATATCTGCATCAATAGCTGCTATGCACAGTTTATGCATGTAATAAAAATGATTAGTTAATTTTTAGAAGAATAAATGAACTGATTCGAATATTGGAGCATGCAACATAATCTGAAGATTTGATGAGGAAAAATGCGTGAGATTAGTAAGTGCTTAAGAATTTAAAGAACAGTTTTTGAATATGTTATGTATATATTATCAGCGTATGTGCTAATAAATAATTTACAAAATAGGATTAAACGATAAAATATATTCTAACTGGAGCAATAATAATGATATTCCATCGTATGTGCGAAGACAAGTGGGGTAGACATCCAACAATTCTGTAGAGAATAATGATTATACAGGGAGAGATGTGGTGAACCAGATCGTAAGATCGTATTTTATTACGGGTATTTAATCGTTGTCAGTTTTAATATTTTTACTTGTTTTTCTCTTAAGTCGTTTACAACTGGAATTGTGCAAACGGATAGTACGTTAGTAAATTCGTATTTACTATTTATCGCCTATAACTATAATGTGAAAGTCGTCGTTTTTAATAGGTTTACGTCGAATTGGTAGGAAAATTTTTACATTCGTATTCTTCATCTGTGTACTTCAAATATCTCGCGTCTGTAATACCTAAACATTTTCATTAAGCATGCAAGAATCTTAAATATGTAAGTTTTAAGAGCAACATAAAAAAACTTAACCCTTTGTTACAGTAGTCTTCAGTGTTTTCTTAGGAGCGAATTGAGAGTTCGCCCCTTTTATTACTTTACAAAGAAGTCATCAAAATAAAATAAATGAGAATAAGTAGTGAAACCGGAAATGACTTAATTTTATGGCATCCAATTCCAATCCAATAACGTGGCGTTGCACCCTAACAATTTCAAACGCTTTACCTTTATCTTTCGTATCATTACCCATTGTGAGTTTCCCTTTTTATACATTGGTGCAGATACATGCAGAAATTGAGTTATGTGTATTTGCTTGGAGCTACGGTTACTTTCTTTTGTAGAATTCTTAGCATTTGAAGCAAGCTTGCTAATAGTCGCATAGTAGTGTGTAGAAACTAAGAGTCAGTTATTGCAGTACTAACTATGACGCTGACACTGTAAGAACGTGCTGAAAATAGTATTATAAAAGAAGCAAAAATATTTTTCCTGAAGTTGTCATAAGCAAAATATTAAATTTCTGCGCTAACGCTGGCATCGTGAAAATTGTTTTTAATTGAAAGATCAAAAATTTATCATTTTATAAAGAAAACATATTTGCATCAGCAATTACGATCGTTACAACCGCTTACTGCGTTCATATTTCCAGTATTTGAAACAGAAAAAATGAAGTGCAGCCGAATTCGCGGACGCAATGGCAAAAACAAATTAGGTAGCTACTAAGAAAATTTAGTATAATTCTCGGAAAAAATTTTTGGATTTTGGATTTTGTAAAGCAACTTACGAAGCATAATAGAAATAATAATGCATTCAATATCTTTACTTCCGCCTTTTCTATGTAACATACTTACACTTGCACTTATTTTGTAATTTTTTATACGAAAATATTTAATTTATATATATATATATTTCTAATTTCAGCTGAGATCGATTTTAAAGATAAGTTTTCTGAGCCTCAATACTACGATTCAAAAGGTTCGATACAAGTCTATATAAATTATACATCTATGTGGCAACTTCTTTTTTTGATATGTTCTTTAAAGTTCATAAAAAGGCATAATAGAACAATTTTTCTCACCTACACTAAATACTTGCACTAATATTAATATTCTTATATGAATGCGTTGTAAGATCAGTATCATAAAATATAATTATTTTAATATTTCTAATAAAAATACTAGACTTGAAAATGTGGAAAAACTGATTCTACTGCACATGATATGTTTACCTTTATCGCCAAAACTTATTGTTCGGAAAGAAATATTAGCAGCTCCCTTACAGTTTCAATAGAATTAAAATTTATTGGAAAAAAATAACCGTGCCGACTAAGACATGTATTTGGTTCAAGTATTATTACTTCACTTGAACTAATCGCGGTCCAAAACCTCTAATTATTTTTATGAATCGCACTGTAGGAAAGTTTTGAAGTAAATACGCAAAATACGGTTGAACAAGGAAGTCCACAAATCACGTGTCATATATAATTTTTTTACGAAGAGCAAACTTCCACCACTTTTTTAAAATTTGACTTAATTATTAAACAAATCAGAAATGTTTTGCTAATAATGTGTAGGTACGTGATTTCTTTTTCAAATAGTAAACGAACAACCAAAATTTTGCACATCGGTTTGATTTTAAAGATTTTAGTGCTTTAGTCTTCTCCCACAATATCATTTTTCAAACTTTTTGACATTAATAGTGTGCAACCGTTTCAAAGGATAAATTAACTGGAGTTGTTTAAGATTTACGATATAATACACATAAGTATATGCAATCATAGCAATATTGTTACCTTATTATCATGAGATGTTACGCTTGGCGATCAAGAAGGGAGATACAATGAGTAATGATCAGTGATGGACTCCAGAAAAGCCAATTCCACCGCTTGAAAAAAAAGAACGTGCTTGCGTTTACTTAATCATCCTTTAATCTTTTTCAACTTTAGTCGGTAATAAGCGAAATAAATAAAAACCTATAACATTTTAAAATAATTGAAAATTTATGTTCATTTTTAGTAAGAATGGGAAGGTTTTCGCATATTTCTTAAGGTTTCTTTCATTTATCTATTCTTATATATATCGAACCTACAGTATTGATATAGATTCCGCGGAATTAAACCTTGAGATCGCAATTAAAAATAGCAATTTATAGCAATAGCAATATCATTTAGTGTATTGAGGGATAGAAACGAGGCATTGAAAAACTATATTTTGTTGTAAGCATGGTGTCAGCAATACAAGCGAGTACAAAGAAGAATAGACTAAACGATTTTGTAAAATGAAAGATCGTTGGCGGATGCAGAGAAACATTGAAACATATTTCATTTAATAAAATCGGCCAGTGTCACTACTTATTAAATTTGTCACGATGGAAATGTGTACGATACGTCTACGTTTCTCCGATGAAAATAAAAATATAAAAACCCCTAAAAACTTATTTTGGCACGGTGGCAGTGAGACACGTTCTTAAGCCCAAGAAGCAAAAATTGTTTGCGCAAAGATTATTTAACATGGCAACGATGAGAAGGTGGGTATTCTAGAGTAGGTCTTACCAAGATCACATACATTCTTTTCGCAATGCTTTATTTATGGATTACTTAATACTTAATCGGGGCAACATTTATGATAGAAAAAAGCGAAGATCAATGAACATCTTTAACATCTATAAATATAGAAAGCATTCAGTTGCTAATGAACCTGGTAAAAACATTCATTTTGATTGAAGATCTCGGTATTGAATAAACACTAAATTATTTAAATCAGATTTGAGAATACGTGTATAAGGCTACGAGTTAAAAAAATACAATTGTCTAACGGCACCAGAGTGATGAGCGTGGGATAAATGGAGTAGATTCTAAGCGACTACTTTGAAGGACATATTTGAGGAGAACTTCGTCAGATAAATTAAAAAGCATCTTTAAGGTTTTACCATCAAGGACAATAATCCGATAACTAAGTTTGACAATTTCTATAAAAACCATCCTGTCGAAAGCCTTCTCGCTTTGTTTCCTTAAGAGAACAACTTTTATCTTAAGTTAGCGCCAGAAATAACATTCGTAGCTGAGAAAATTGGCTTCTGGCAATAGATACGTAGTATAATCAAGAGCAGACCTACTTTTTGATGAATTTTTTTTCAGCAATTTCAACTTCGAATTAAACTAGGCTGGGCGTGAGATACCCTGGACGGGCTCGACACTATGCCCAAATGAAACGATGGTACCACTAAGGCATTATGAAAAATGAATGCAAGAACGTCTATGTCACTAAGAGTTAGATTTAGATCAATGAGACCCTAGACTTTTTAATACTATGAGTAATCTTATTAAAAGAAAACCTTGTTTGGTTTAGATAAGTTAGGTATAATAGTGTTACTGAATTGTATACATACATTAAAAGAAGGATAAGGGTAATCTTCGGACAAAAGATAAATGGCAAGAAATCACTAATTCAAAGACAAACCATGTTTGAAAAGGTTAGATCCAAGACCCTACTATTTATATGGGAGATGATAATGCGGGATAAGGCGTAGGTTATTATTCTTTACCAGTATTATCAATCAAATATTTATGACAACCTGCGAGTTCGCAAAAATGTACGACCGGTTACTACACACGGAACTGCAAAGCTTTCCTTCATTATGTTATCGTTGAATTCTTTCTTCAGTTGTCTGCACTGGCATAGACTGCGGCCATTACGGCTATCAGAATTCAAGTTTTCACATTATTTTTATCTTATTATTCTTAGCTGCTTTCGTAAAATATTTTGATTTAAAAATTGAGATCTTGCATACTTACAATGTAATTAAAATAACTGTAGTTTAAAAGCGATTTCAAATGTGGTTATGAAAGTCAGTCGTAATCTTAACCCTCAATCCCATTTTTCGCGAATGGTGCTAAAATAGCGTAACGTAGGTAGTTTTTTTTTTCATTTTATTTTGTTAAGTATACTATAAAGCCTTAAAGGCCTGTGAGCTAATTACATAGATACAATTTATATCCAAAAAAAAACTACAACATAAGTGACTGTACAAGTCAGCTAGATGGCTAATAACATAATTACCTTGTTCTAAGAACTCCATAATCACCAATGCAAAAGGCAAAATACACATTACGAGTTTAGACGTACAGTCAGTGTTTTTTAAACGTATTCAAGAGGTCATCGAAGAATTTTAGACCCAGAGGTAACGCATTCCAATATCTAGCAACACAAACAATAAACGACCTTTCGACAAATGAGTTAGAGAACTGTAGGCAGTCCCCAAAGCCTTGGGGATCAAGATTGCATGATTTTGTAGAAGTAGATAAGCAGCCTGAATTTAAGATAATCAGGAAAAGAGAATTTCAAAGAAGCATGAACGAAGGAGGAGATGTGGTCTCGCAGTTCAACAGTATAAACAAAGCGCGTTATGCGGTTTACAATACTTAGAAGCCTGTCTAGGATATACGGGCACCCGGAAAAGACTTCAATACAATAATTAATATGCGTCATAAGAAGCGAATGCGCAATGGTCCGTTTAACGTGCACAGGCAGATGTAGGTCTAGCTAGTACAGTGTTCGGAGTGTAAGGCAGACTTTAGCAGAGACATTGTTGGTATGGGGGCCTAAGTGGAGTTTGCGATTAGGGGTTACTCCACGACAATGCATTAAGTCTATAAAATGAATGGCATGCGCAAATATTTTTATATTGAGATTAGACGAGCCAGCACGAAGAGAATCGAAGAACAGGGTCTTACTCTTGCTGGAGTTAATGCAAAACTGGTTATCAATTATCCAGAAGTTAACGATTGCTAAAGACTTGTTAATATTGTCTTCAAACGAATGCAAATTATTTGCCTTATCACTATAGAGCAGAATAATGTCATCCGTATACGTAAAAAAAGCGCAGTCGTCACTAACCAAGATCATTTAGGAGAAGGTTAAACAATAGGATGCACAAAATAGAACGTTGCGGTACACCAGACACAGTCTCGGCGAGAGAAGAGTTAGAGTCATTCAATAAAACAAATGGTTTACGACTTGAAATATACGATCACATAAGTTTACAAGCTCTTCGTGAAAAGTTGAACTTGTCACACAACTTTTTAATAAGCTTTGCGTATGCGACTCTGTCAAATGCTTTTGTTAGATCAAGTGCAATAAGAACACAGCTATATTCCCAAATTATGTTATCTCTAATGAATTCGGTGAGAGAAATTAGAAGTTTCGAGGTGCAATGTCTCGACCGAAAACCGGATTGAGCATAATGCATGGCATTACTATTATTTAAGAATGAATCAAGTTGTTCTTTCATGTTATGCTTCGCAATTTGGGAGAGGCCAGGTAGGATGCTAATCGGTCGAAGGTTGTTAAATGCAAAAGAAAAGCCCTTTTTAGGAATGGGTCTGATTTTAGCTATTTTCGACTTCGTGTGAAATTTGGAGATCATAAGTACCCTGTGCACGGCGCGTAATAGATGATTAGATACGCAGGGAAAGATGAAGTTAACTAGTTGGATAGATACTCCGTCATACCGAACCGAGGTAGATGGAATTTTTTGGAAGTGCACTGCAAAGAATGCTTTCGTCCACGTTCTGGAATGAGGAAGACAAGTCCCTATCTCTATGATTATGGAAAAATGGGGGGGAGTCGCAGACATTTAGTTGATTTTTCACGAAAAACTCATGAACAACGTTTATACACATCTCATTAGGGTTGTCATCGCTGCCTCTTAAAATAACTTTCGTTATTACAATGTAGGGGTACATAGCAAGCAGATCACTATGTCTTCTTTCGACGACGGACATATCTCCCTTGGGCAAGTAGACAACCCCAACCAAAAATATATTTTTGTGGAGACTCAGATCAACAAAAAGAGATTCATAGGTTCCCTCCTCCTTTACTCAAAAAATTTACGTAAAATGCAGTTTAGGCGAGGTGTATAGAGCAACTCCTTTGCCTCTAGACACTGGTTGGTCATTTTTAGCTACATTACAGCCTGGCAGATCTACAGTGGCGTCAGAAAAGTAGTCATTTAGCCAATTTTCGCTTGCGGCAAGATAATTTTTTTTTAGCAAATCCTTGAAAGCCACGGTGTTGAATTTCACCAAGATGTCATTCTTCTTATTTATATAAGTGCTGTTGTTGGTGCCAGTATTCGAGATGTATAGATTTAGATTTACGAGCTGAACCGACAAGCCTGACATGATAACGTCAGTACGATCATAATTATGAGAAAACCCAAAGATTGATTCGTCTTTTCTAAAGCTTCCTCCACCACTCTCAATGCCGCTTGTAATTCGTTAACGCGTGAGTTAAGTTACCCGTCGAGTTTAATTCGTTTATCCTTTATCTTCCCGTCAACACTATCACCGAACTCTTGAAACCTGGAGTTCCGTGTAAATTGGTCGACCGCCAGTTGAAGTTGCTGAGGTGGGATGCCTCCAGCGAGACGTTTGAACAATTCGAGCAGCTAAAGGACAGAATCGAGTTCCCAACCAACGCTGCGTACTCCTTTTGCGAAATCTCGGCGCAATCCGTATGCCACATTTGGCACAGTTAATTGTGCCTTTTTGAACCCCTTTTTGCACACACAGCAGGACATATTGCCAATTATGGTTCTGCAGATCAACAGCAAGCACACACAAGCAAGCAAAAAAAAGAAAAGAAAAGGAAGCATAGGCAATGGTAAACTTTTTACGCAATTATCAATCTAAAATAAGAAAAAAGCGTGAACTTTTACACTGCGATAAAGTAAATTTCCCAGCAACTAATTTGTTAACACCATAGTGCACAACTGGAGGAATACACTTTCTTAAAAAATTTGATGCAGCTGAACCAAAATTTTCCTATTTGCACATGATAGAGGTGCCAAACCTTAACAGAAGATTATAGAAGAAGATTGTTTATTTACCGAAAAATGATTTGAACCTAAGTTTACATAGCGTGCTTGTATTATAAGAAGATTACACACAGTTTTCATGCTGTCGTTGGGGTGTCCACAATCAACCTCAGCATGTTACTCAATTGAACAAAAAGAATTTCATCACCAATTAGTCAAACATAACCTATAAATCAAAAATTTAAAAATTTAATAAAAATCATCAAACAATTCAACATCACCAATAATTCTTAAAACTTTGAAATTAAAAAGTTAAATAACGTTACTGGATTATGGGTCTAAAGTGAAACATACAGGCCTAGTCCAATTCTTTCTACAAACAAAAAAAAAAAAACAAAAAGAGAAGATTACATGGCTAAAATACGAGTTTTATATAAGTGCTGTCATTCATATTATCCTAACAAACCGCCCTTTACTTTACTTTAATATATCGTAACATTAATCAAAGTTTGTTAAACCCACTCATTTTACAACTTGCATACATTTGGATAGATTTATTAGGATGTCAACTATCACGTTACTAGTTTTACCAATTTACTTCAGTTCTATAACATTAAATAATAATGTGTGATAAGCAAAATGATCTGTTATGTCGCTTATTAGCTCCATAATGTGCTGCATTTTTTGCTAATTTCTGGATTATAATTATCAATTATAATGAATTCGCTGTAATATACTCCACCTCCATGCTACTCACTGCTTCTATGTGATCAACACGGTACTTTCGAGGACAACCTTTAGCTACGAGCTGAGTTTTATAGGTCTCTATTTTGCTTATCCTCGATGTAGACTTGATAAAAATTTTGTTCTCACCAACCGCTGCTTGTCAATTATTAGTATTTGCATCTTCATTATTCCCATTGATGTATTCAACAGATGTGACAGGGGGTTTACGTAGGTTCCTGCCGTGGAGGCTTACTCCTACGGTGCCCGATGGCACACTGAGTGAGAAAGCGTCACTCACGCCCCGCTGGGAGCAGGGGGGCTCCCAAGCAGTTCCAGATCAAGGGCATGTGTATGGCATGCCCTTCCCTCTGAAGCGGGCGAGGCCTATCTAATACCTCAAATATTTAATATTCCCACGATTCTGGGGGCAATCACAGCCACTACGAAACTCCCCGAAGGGCCGTTGCCAGCAGCCAGGTAGAAGACCCGCAACTGCGAGGATTCTGCTGCAGCAAAAACTGCAGCCAGCAATTCCTCGCAGAGGGGATCCTCTGGGCAACCTGACCCCCGTGGTACCTTAATTGTTTTAAAAGTCTAAGGTCCGACTTTGGGCAGCATATGGCTACATACCAGTTAGATCCATACCTCCCGGACTGGTGGCCTAAGGGTGAGAATGGTTAAGGTCGAAAAAAAGAAGCAAGGTGGGGAATCCACTCAGAGACTCAGTCGCCACTACGGAGGCGCACCGCAGTGCGTCTCTTAAAGGCACCGGTTGCAAACCTGTTCAAGTTTCGCACGTAAACATTTTCAGAGAGAGCTTCGTTAAAAATAATGTTGTCCTCGTCTATTCTAATCCCCATAGTAACTAAGTCGCTTATGTCGGAATAGAGCGAACATTCGCAGAGCACATGCTTCCAATCCTTAGACGGACAACCACAAGAACACGACCCAACAACAGACAAGCCCCTGAGCTGCAGGGAATGATTAAGCGAACAATGTCCCCTGAGTAGGAAACCTAAATAGAAATTAAACCCGAAATTAGGGTGGTCTCCTACAAACGAGACATCCCTAATAAACTGATAGGTCGCTCTTCCCTTGGTACTGCTATCCCAACGAGCTTTTCATTAGACACAGACGCGATCCTTCAAAGTGTTAATTCGTTCCTTGTACGTTAAGTCTTCTCTCTCCACCCCCGCAAAATAAAGTCCGTCCGTTGGTTCAAGGACAGCCCCCTCCTTAACCTGTAAGCCGCATTCACATACAAAGCCTCAAGATCCAGAGGGGGAGCCCCCATTAATGTCTGCAGTGCGTCAGTAGAAAATGTATGGTAGACAGGTAAACAAGCCAGTAAGCACACCCTCTGTCTTTACATTCTTTTCTTCGATTGTTCGAATCGTTTTCCTATATATATAACGTTCTGCGCAACTACAGCTGATTTAGGATTGCTGAGTAAGCGACGAATATATATAAGGTTTACCTTTCGGTAGAAATTTTATTATTTTCTTTTTATTCATTTTATCCATCACAACACTTGCCAATGGTCCGGAAATAGTTCACATTTGAGCATTTTCTGCTCCATACTTCCTAAGGGCACCAACTACGTTTGTAAGTTGTTGTGTATACAGCTTGAGCTCATAACTTTGGTAACATTTTACTCCCCTCTAACATGCAACAAGCCATTTCAACTGTAGTTTGATTAGCTCCTTCTGCTACACCATTCTGCTGAGTCGTATAGATAACAGTCAACACATTTTTTACACCGTTTGTTTTCGTTTCGTCGTTGTGTTTGTTGATATATTCTTTACTAATATCACTATGTAAAGTTTTTATACGTTTTCCAGTATGTCATTCAGGCATTTCTTTGTATATTTGTTTGTACTGCTTAAATACATTGAATGCTTTCGACTTATGCTTCAAAAAATTATTATATTATATTATTATATTATTATATACCTTGAAAAATCATCTACGAATGTTATGAAGTATTAGGAACCTACAAAGGACTTTTTCTTCATTGGGTCACAAATATTTGTCTGAAAAACTTCTAACGCAGGATTTGTTTTTATATCTAAATTAAGTTTAAAGGCTTGTTTGAAATATTGCTTAGTGGCAAAATTAGGCATTCATAATGGCCTTTTATATTCACCTCTAAATCTATAAAACAAATTTTGGTTGAAATTGAAGGTTGGAATATTTTTTGTTCTTTATGGTGCTCATTCATTATTTTCTAATTTCTTGTTTTCTGTTTTTCTTGAATTGTTGTTATTTTGCAAATATTTTCCTTCTTGGTTTACTTTTTGTTTACTGTTTACTATTCCTATGACTGCTCTCTCTGTTGTAATGTTTGAATAGTGAAAATTTTGGTTGCTATTTTATTAGCCGTTGTCAACATTTCGATAAACTTTTCTCCCTTTTTTTAATTCAAAAAGTTCTATTTTGCCTTCCTTTAATGTGAATATTTATTTACACCATGTGATGCCAAATCTGATCGCAAGTATGCTAATCCTAAATTAATTGTGGTGAGCGTCACGTCGTAGTAGATTAATTTATTTTAGCAAGGCGGTCCATATGGGCTTCAACTGAAAGGGCTTGGAGTGTGGAATACGACAAGCAAGGTATGATAATTTCAAATTAAACCCTTTTCACTTTTTTATGACCGCAAATAAAAGCTTGGGCGTTAAAGATTTTAATGGTGGTGGGTATTCGGCCTCAGCCGAATGTAGCTTTCTTACTAGTTACTTGCTAGCTTTGTGAGCAATACTGCCACGTCAAACATACTGCCTGGTAGCCGAGTTGTAGACGGAGACTTGGATCTAGCGCAGGAATTATGTTGGTTTTCTTCCGATATAAATTTTTATAAGTTTATAGTTTTCGGAAATCAGTAAACTACTCGCGGCATTATCTGCTTTTTATGGGTACAAAGAATGTTTTTGAAAATCGGTAAAGGACTCATGACATTGTCAGAAAAATTTAAAAAAAATTAAAACAATGTTCGATGAGTATCGCTGTCTAGAACACTTAGCTTTTCCTCAAATTTGTAAAAGAGTAGCTTGTAGTGTAGGAAGTGGTACTTCATCTCCGACTCTGTATAAAGATCTTATATCTGCCCACGT
Source organism: Glossina austeni (assembly GCA_000688735.1). NCBI lineage: Eukaryota > Metazoa > Arthropoda > Insecta > Diptera > Glossinidae > Glossina > Glossina austeni. The sequence continues at coordinate 42,977 of KK502886.1, read as the reverse complement.
TGCTCGCTACTTTTCCTCCCTGCCAATGAAACGCGCTCACTTGGGAAAAGGCATTGCAAAGCGCTCTATATCTGCCTTCAGAAAATATTAACACTTCTTCCATCGTAAACTTAGCTGATAACGCAAAAAGCCCATCAGCCATGCTTGCGTTAGCGATGCTAGTACAGCACAGGGATCTCCACTTAGTTGTCATATTCAGTCTAAATCTATAAAAACGAATATACTCTCCTCTCCTTTAGATATTCTGGTGCACCCACTGTGCATCAGGCAGGACAAGTTGCCCAAGCAAGTATAGACTCTTATTTTCCCAACTCGACGTTTTCTATCCGAGATTCGCAATGTTCGTAATACGAATAATGTCTCCCTGTCAGCAGCACTCGTCGGGACGCAATATTCGTGTCAATACTGGAAAATTGACCTTGTCCAATTTTCAATTTAAATCATATTAACATTTAATAACCATCTCAACCCAAGGTTGTCTCGATTTTCAAGATTTCATTATTGACCAAAAACATGAAAATTTTATTAAATAAATCATTTTGACCGCTTGGAGTGTTAATAAACCAATTTAGTTGGGATAATAAACTCTGAAATACTAGCTCATTAAGTCCGCCACCCCCAAAAAACTGGCCCGGTAGCTATACTTTACCAAATTTTAGGTGGTTAAAGTCGAAATTTCGTTCTATTTATCTAAGTTCAGCGCGCACATAATTTTCCTGTTTGGCTCTTACTGAAACTTTGTTAACGTCTTATCTGCATTCGTCGAAGGTTTTCCCAATTCTTTTGATGTTTTCAGAAAAGATCGGTTAGATTGCACTATTGTTGGGATTTTAATTGCCATGTCAGTTGTCTCTTTTACCCATTGGAGGTTCCTTCTTTTCTCGACGTCTAATTTATTACCTCCTTGTGTAAAAATTGGTAATAAGCAGTTGTACCTACCTTCCTTCTATATTCCTCTAAACGCGTATATTTCTACCTTTTAGAAACATGCGAGCATTATTTATGACGTGGCAGAAACGCCAACACCTGCTGATATGGTCATAGCGTTGGGGTACTTTAACTTTACCGCAAAACTGTTGGTGTTACAGTGATAATTAAAGCTGTATGATCCCTACTTCAACATCGGATAGAGCTATAAATATTTGCAATAAATTATTTGATCACGATCTACTTCAATGCAATCATACTCCTAACTGTATTGGCAGACCGTTTGATCTTTGCTTTGTCAATTTCCCGGAGATAGTTGCAAATAAGTCTCCATCTTTTAGTTTATCTGAAGATCAGTATTATTCAGCAATTTGTTTATGCTTTTATTACAAACAGGATGGCCCTAACAAATTAAATCTGACTTGCTCATATATACAATATAATTTTAATAAAGCCAATATTTTACTGTTCAAATCTTTTCCTTCATAAATTATGCTTTTTTGTTGGGAAGACGAAAACTCTAATATCCTCGTTCTATAATGTATTAAATCAAGCCGTTTCTACATCCGTTTTGATGAGACTTAGATTAGTATCTCCCTTATTCCACTTCATAAATGTGGAAATAGACATCTCGTCTAGAAATATAGAGGCATTGCCAAGTTGAGTACATTACCTAAATTATTCGAACGAATTGTAACTCATCAACTAGTTTTCGCTCCTAAATATTCTACTTCTTCATATCAGCATGTCTTTCTAAAAAGGAGATGAACTGTTGCGAACCTTTTAGGTTACTTGTTATGATTTCAAGGCTCTCTCCTGTGGCCCGTGACGTCGAGGCAACCGCTTAGGGTCCTTTTTAGTCGTTCTGTGCATCAATGATATGTCTTTGATGATTAAATTCTTCCCTACCTCAATGGACGCTGACGAATATAAATTGGTTTTTCCTTTTCATTCGCCCTCTTTTCATCTTCAACTGCCTTAGAAAGATAATGGTTACATGGTGCTCATACTATGACAAAGTTCCAAGCGCAGATTCACCGCAAGCAAAAATTGATTGCTAAATGTTTAGTGCCGGGCTGAAGAGCTACTAACGTAGTGTCCTTGCGCCTTAACATCCCCAGTAACCACTTCCTACTAGCAAAAACCACAAATTTCGCATTTAAGAACATCGTCAATCTTCTTCTAAACTAAATTGAAGAAATCATCAAAATCATTCAGCTGCAGAGACAATAAATTCAGTCAAACAAATGGAAAGAGATAGAGATAGACGTGATTTTAATATGAAATGGATCCTGTTAGATCTTTACATTACAGAAGAAATTGGATGTTTCTGATAGTTTGTTAGTAATTTTTGTTAATGGTACTCTATCAAACGCTCTTTTTAAATCCAGAAAGATAAAAACACATCTCCTCAATCAATTTGCTTGTTAATTATGTGCTCCATTATTTTATAAAGACAGGTTAGGATGTGAAACGGGAAGAATATTTTGTGTGAAGGATGCGCCATGATTAGGAATGCATCTCGTTCAAACTATAAGGATCAAAGTCGCAAGTTCGATGCATATTCCGTCAACACCTCATGAAATAGGTGTTACTTTGCGAATGGTAGCGTAGAATATGCTTTTATCCACATTTTGGAATGATCCTATCGCTATGCCTGAAGTTATTAAAAATTTACTGTAAATCGCGAACGGTAAATTGATTTAGAATGAAACATCCATTGGGGTCGTCTACATCCACTTCACTAAGGTCATTACTGCCACCTGCCAGCCTACTTTAATTACTGAGAATATCCTTCGTTTGATTAGAGGTATCACTTTGAGCAAATTTAGTGTAGGCTACATTCCTTTCTTTTTTTCATCAAACACTTCGTTCGTACGCAGCTTATAGGAAAGTAATCGATAAGCGTAGCGTAGATTGTTGCTAAACATAAAACCCGTCGGTAAGCAAGTATGTCTGTTTGGAGATCATTTTGTAAAGACATCGCTCTAATGTTAAAAAATTTATCTGATTGAAATAGATTGCAATTAAAATTTTATGTTGTTATAAATTTGTGGCAAATAGTAAGTTATCGCCTTTAGACAAGTCGACTACATCAAGAAAGAATTTGTTATCACGAAGGGTCAGTTCAACAAAAAGAAACTCACAGATCTCACAGAAGTTAAAATGGAAATATATAGACAAACTCCACCAACTCTGGACAATGATTTATGATTATGATTTATAAATAGACAATATACAATATTTTTTTTATTTTTGTCTACATACTTTGTAAGTAAATTTACGAAGTATGGAGTTAAGGCTGCCGGATAACTTAGGTTACATAGTCGCCTGTATTGAAAACTGCCACAGCAGCCTACTAGTCTACTCATGCGAATACTATATATTCATATATGTATTTCTTCTAGCCAAGTTTCACTTACGGTATAAATGTCAAATGTATTAGCCATAAGAAGATTCTCAAGTTCATCATGTCTCGCAGATCTGCAAGAAACACTAACACTCTGGCAGTTCAGTTGTGCGATATTAAGACTAACGCCATTATACGCCACCTAGCTTCGAAACAATTAGTCACGGGCGCTTGGCCCAATATCCAAATCTAGCGGGGGTGAGTTGACAATAATGACAGATGACTATTACACAAACTCAAAGAAAGAAAATGAACAATATGATAAATAGATTATTTCAAACATGTAACTACATTAATTTGACTAAATTAATTTGACTTGTATAAACTTATGGATACTACAGTTCCTTATATATTTCGAAGTTCACTTGAATATAACCCTGCAGTACCAATGCAGTTACATTGAGTAAACAACTACAATAAATTAAAAAAAAGGCTATGAATTTAATAGGAATGGTAAAAAAGAAATGGACAATTAATTAGACTTCATTATGTCAATGCACAAAGATGTAATGATCATACGTAACATGAGGACCCTCATTGACTGCCAGATTCACGCTAGGCAGATCGTGATTCTAAGTTTTAGTTTCACAATTTTTCCATTTTTCTTTATCTTCTTGAATAGGAAGTTAATTTTCCGTTAAAGCGACGTTAAATGTTCATTGATGTAGATTCGAGAGTGTAGATCATCGCCTATGATGTTTCATGCGATTCCTTTGTGCAATCAGAGGAGCTATAAAAGAATTTGGTATTTTCAACCAACATACTGTGCTCTTCATTAGAAATCTTGATACAATCGATATGCAGGAAGTGGATGCCTGCGCCTTTTCTCTTGCACAAGCAGTAAGACGTGATTGTTATAGCTGGAGCAATACTTGATAACCAAATTAGGCATCGCACAAACAGTCAGATAGAAAAGAACTAAATAAATACAAAGAACAATGCCAAATGCCGAACTTCTACTCCGCGATAAAGTTCATTTCCAAAAATCCCTTAACCGAGTGCAAAGTTAGATTAAAAACTGGAGAAGTATACCTTCTTGAAAAATTTATTGCAGTAGTGCAAAATATTTCCGCTGGCACATGGTAGGGCTGCCAAGTATTTTCGTAAAGCATTTTTAAATAATATATGATAATGACACCGTTTGGTTATTGGTGATTCTTAATTCTAGTACGACTACGACATAATAATTAATAAACCGCAAGGGTTATGCTTAATAATAATTCAATCAGTTTTTGAGTAACTTTGTTAAGAGAAGTTTCTAATGCTAGAGTCAAGTTTCAATCCTGTAATATAAGAATCAGGACATGAATTTTCTAGAATACGTCCTTCGTTTTTGAAGCTGATAGGAGAAATCTTGCATTACTGGGTATTGTTTGTGGTCGTTATGTTTCCAGTACAGCATGTGAAACATTTACACCTGTTAAGTTTCATTCATATCTTTCAGGACTATGTATTTGACTATTTTAATACTTCACTGGCTGTTATTTTTCGATTTGATAAATCTTATGATAAGCTCTTCTTTTAATTTTTCGCAATAACCAGCGACCGGCTTCTTAACTGCATTTGCAATATGCAGTCATGTTTCAGGTTCCTATAGTTTTATTACTATGTATTACCTTGATATGTCACAAAAAATGTGATGAACATGTAACACAGAATCGTTTAATATAAATTACGGTAAACAAATGTAGCTGATTGTTTGAACCTGCTATGGAAGCATTACAACTCTTTGAAATGTATTATGTTGCGTAAGGTCATTACTCGCATTTAAAATTTTATCAGATCTTTTTGAATTTGAATTGTTTTGATGAGTGTTGTGTTCAGAAGATCTCTTCAGTGGCATTGTTTTCTTTTGTTTCCCCTTTTTGGTTGTTGTAATTACGTTGCAATAAATTCATGCCGAAATGTTGTGGTTCCCAGAAATAAAAATTCTCCTAAATTGAATAGTGTTTTTAGTCTTTACTAATTTCCTTTGAAACTCAAGATCACCAATTATTAGAAATAGATCTAACTACATTATCGATTTAACGCTTACAACAAAATACATCATTTTTTCTTGGCAAACCCGAAAAAGTATCCTTAACTCTTTATTATTGCAGAGAAACATAGGGAAGAAGCGAAATCGTTGCTGTTCACCTATTCACATATATTAATTGTAGAAATAGGTTTTGCAAAATGAAATTGGTTGCTTTATAAAACGCACATGCATGCAGCATTCGTTTTTTTCGAAGTTTCGCATACACATAACCTGGGTATCGATGATTGTACGCGATAAATTTCAGTTTTTTACAAGGTACCTTTTAGTGTGTATCAAAACGTAAAGATATGGATGTCATTTGCGGAATTGTTTTCCCTGTTTTTGACTGTATTAAGCTCGAAAAAAATACAGCTGAAGCTACGAAAATGATTAAATAGTGGGGTAAAAATTCAGAAAGGTATGAAGCAGTTCGGAACTTGTTCTGAGGGATTCCCTGTAAAAATATTTAGTTTTAAAAAGCATGAAGACTCACATATGTCCGTCCGTCCATAGCAAAAGCAACCCAGAGGATGCCCTTCAACTTGGGCTGAATCCCAATTCGGCTTATGCTTCCTCCTGACTAGTATTTTTTCAGATTGGCGCAGCCATATTTAGCAGACCAGAGGTTCTGCAGACTTGAAGATGTCCGAAAATAAGGTGATAACTATTTTACGTCGAAACCGACAACTTTCTATCGCGACATTCATTGTCTACCCGACATATGACAAAAGATCATAGGCTGCCGTAGCGAATATTTTCATTATTAACCTTGGTAGCAAACATATTTTCAATAAAGCCAAATTTCATCAAAAAACGCTCACATTCAATATCTATATCTCATAGGAATAGGGTTGTTGATAGACGATGAAATAAGCTGTTACCACAAAAAAAATTTAACAATAAAATTAACAATACGTCTAGAAGATAAATTTGTAAGACGTAGTTACAGAGGAGGTAATCGCAACATATTACGCACAAAATTATATAATTTAGAAAGTTATATGTTACATGGAATTAATTTTATGCTAATGAAATCTACGGCGTTTTCGGAAGCAACAGTAAAAGTAGGATCAAATTAGAATCCGGCTACTTATAAAATTTGACGTATTTCAGATACAAAAGTAAGGACGGGAAAAGGTTTCTCGATGTGACATCACATTGCATTAAATTTTTACGAAGGACAAACATTTCTATGTTCTATGCATAATATACGTACATGGGTTTGTGGACAAAAAGAAAAACGGCCGATGGGCACGACATAATAGTTTTATTTTTTTTTTTGTCTTTTATATCCATTCACATTGAATATTTCTAAATTTTACTTTCGTGAGCCGTTTCAATAATTGCAGCGAAAGTTTTCTATTTTTCCTTATTAAAAAAAGGTATATTTTCATATCATTCCATTTTCATTTATTCATTTATTAAGTAACTATAAAGCCATAGGAATATTACCTAGTCACATAGATACATTTCAACTCATAATTAACTAATAACCTTTGTATGATTATTATTTCGTTTATTAAGTTTTCCGTTCATGTAAACCAATTTGATTTTTTCACTTCCTTGAGTTCATCTATTCATATTTACGCTAATATACCAGGCTACTAATTATGTATGGTGACCGCTAAATTTCATTTTCGGGTTTTGAGTTTTTTGCCTTAGCGATGCGCAGTAGCTGCGACATACACTCCCCCAAATCTGTCAAAGGAGACAAAAGCTAAATAGCTTACGTTTAGCGTTAAGATTGGTTTTTCAACGTTAAATTTATAAGAGAAAACAGCAGTAAATGGAAAACAAAATAAATTGCAAATAAAACTGTTTTACTCGCAAGCACCGAATAATTTTAAATTGTTACATTTAAAATTTTGAAAAGAAAAAACTCTTTCGAAAATACAAAACTCTTTTTATAGAACCATTTTCAGCAAGAAATTATTATATAGAATATAATACAAGAACTAGTTTTGATTCGCAATACGCTTCAAATCACTACATATTTTGTATAAGTAGGTTCATAATGTTTACTTGATTACAGAGCCCAAAGCCTTTTCAATCGTTTTCGTCAACTCCTCATACGATGAATACTAGACAAAGAATAGTTATTATTATTGATAATTGACTTATAAGCACCACTAACGATTATTGAAATGAACTTATGCAAATGATTGAAAACGTACTGACATCTTGTTCCTTTATTTGATGTCAAATTATTTTCTTGAAGCAATGTAACTCATTATTCATTTGCTTTTTTTGTATTGTTACAAATGTTTATTATTTTGTTTTACTTCGTTTTATAATAGATTTTATACAATTTTTCTTCATTTTTACCGGATTCAAACCCAGGATGCATAGGTAGACTTTCGATTGGCTCGCCTTTTCATATTTTAATAGATCTTAACCGTTACTACATTTTTATTTAAATTATAGCTGAAGCTTAGATTATAGCTGATTATACACATATAATTTACAATGCAGCGAAGTTGTAAATTTTAAATTCGATGTTTATAGTGGTAAAGCAGCACAAATTTAAACGGTTTAAACGGTAACGGTTTGCGATTGGTGATTGCGTGAGAGTATTATGGTTAGCACTCTATCCTCGATTGCCCCGATTGATCAGTTTCATTGAGCAGTCCCTTTGTCTTAAACTCATATAGGAAGCTGCAACCTTACAAAATTAAGCCGAATAGTAATCAGTATAAGTTGGGCTGAATAGTTTTTCAATGCAGGTGGAGTATTTTGTCTCTGTCGACCCAGGCTGTCATTGAACCTACGGTTACTAAGGCAGCAATCAAAGGTACTTGTGACGAGTTAAGCATACACATTGACAAATTTTGTATCAAGCCACATTATAGATTTTTAGCGCCCTATGTCTGATTGTATAGTGTCATTACAACAGTCTCAAATGGTATTCACAAAGTTTGTAACTAGACAAATTTCTCCAAAATTGCAGTCACAGTCTAAATTTTCACTGTTCGTCTTTGCGATTCGTGTTACAGTTATAAAGGTATATTTTTCATTTCTTTTCTAGAATGGTAATAATCATTTTTCTTTTTCTTTACCACCTTTTATAAAATTATCTGCAAAACACCTTGTTAGAGACTATAGACCCGTCCGATGTAAAACCGATATAATTCATTGAAAATGTTATTGCTCAAAAAACGCTGGGACCGAAAGGATTATGAGCTCCCCTATCCAATACTGGTTTATTAGAAACTGATATCACCTTGCGAATCATGTTGTGATCATTTCTCTCAATTTATATAACACTATGCATTCTTTAATTTTTATATGGACACAGTAGTCTTAACGTATATGAATGGCTTCAGAAATTTAGAAATATGATACGGGCCTGAAAGTTTTCCCAAATGAGCCCTCTGTTTGAAGTGCTTTAAACGAAAAGAAAAGGCATTCAAGTGACTTTTTTTTAAATTTCTCAGGAATCTCGTAGGAACGACAAATTTTAATTTATCGAAAGCATTAGAGAAAAAGGAAAAGCATGGGGGGTCAATAGAAAATTTGAAGTCATATTTGATATTTCATGGTCATCGGGTGAAAATTGGTGAGCCCGGCGGCACAGTGAGCCCAAGAAACTTTGAACATTACTACTAAATGCTACTACTACAAAATGGTTGTCGAACATAGTCCAATTGACGTAGTTGCCTTAACGAAGCTTTGTCCAATTTTTGGCATAGAGCAATTGCATAATATATTTAAATCGTCTTTGTACAATTTTAGGTTTTTCAGGAGGTACATTGGGCGGTTTAAAATGAATAGGAGGCTTCTTGGTTTCGATGTGATAAACCATTGAACGTTGAACCTTGGGTAAAATGCATGGTGGTTGCGTAATGTCTTTTAACTCTGATAATAGAGGATAAAATGAAGAATTTTCAGGAATTGAGATACTTGTGACAGAGAAAATGGCGTTCTTGATTGACATGAAGCAAAGCGTTTGTTATGCTCTCCATAAAACGTTTTCTTTTGGTGGCGGCAACCAGTCCAAATATTCTAAAAGTCACTTATTTCCTCGGATTTTGGCGTTTTTATGTGTAGCATACTAAAGGGCTCTAACTAACTCTTCTCTATTACCACTCTTTTTAATATATATTTAGTAATTTTTTTTTATTGCCTTTTTTTATTTTTTTTTTTTAATGATTTTTTACGTTGATAGCAATTTTTTCATTGTTTTAGCGGAGAACGCGCACATAAATCCTGACATGAACGTCACAGCGCTTACTACAAGCGTTTTATGAAATTTTAAATAACTTTTTCTTTGATTCGTTCTGGAAAAATCACCAAATCTTTGCATTTCTTGAGATCTGTTGCGTACATCCACCGCAGTCGTACAGGAATTATTGGTGTCCGCGGACCCTGTCGCAACAGTTTAGCACGTATCCGTAACGTATTTAACAAATTTTACAGCTGTTATTTTTTTATTTTTATTATTAATTGATAAGGAATATTTTGAAAGTCTTTTTCAAGCAATTTTCTAGTTTTTCAATTTTAAAAAGATTTTTATTCCAAGATTCCTAACGTCAATATTTTTTTTTTTTTTTTCAATTACAATGACTAATCACTCTTCACTCCACAGCAGAACTGTCTCCATTCACAAAAAAAAAATCCCATAAAAAAAATCGCCTACTCATTTTCTTACATATGATAATTAATAAGCGCACTCATAATTAAAAAAATGTTTAAAGATCAAGCAGAAAATGTGGTTATTTATTTGTTCGTTAGAGTAACCGACGTTCGTCGGGCTCATCAATGTGGTGTTGATATTTATTGTTAATCGAGAATACTCGAACACTCACTATATAAAATATTCCGCGATTTATATATATTAGGAAAACTCCAATTTTTCACTTCACAAAATTTATTAGTTTTTTTCTATTTCACTTCTATCAACAAACTCCAGCTTATCAATCTCATTCTGTAAATATTTTTTGCAACGTTGCCATCGTACTTAAAACTAGAACTATTACTAATCCCTCTACAATACAAATGCATAAAGCAAATGTAAAAACAGTAATTGTAATCGTGTACGGAATGTCTATGGGGTAAAGATGCAAGTATCATCATTACTATCGAACTAGCTAGCCTTTCAATGACATATGCGCCTATCCATTTGAAGCCTCCGAACTTTTGACCTTTTTAACATATATAATATAGTGTTTATTACATAAAAAGGTTAAATACACACGCACATTTCAAAAGGTACGGTATGAGATCATACCCATCTGTGGTAATCATCCTAAAAAAGAATATGTGCTAACTGATCTTGCAATGCAATGAGCTTATAATTTGATGCAAATTCATTTCCCCGGGACATTTATAAATAGTTATTAGTAGCAGAGATTCACGCTGAGAAAATATCATTCGAACTTCAATTCGTGCAATTTTGCCATAGTAATCGTCGAATTGTGACACGGTACAGCTACTCCACTGTGAGTAACTGCGATGCCAAATTTGAAGGCAATAATACTGTGTTCACATTTTCACTTTTTATATATTATTAGAAAGCAAGTTATCCGTTGCAACATTGCTCTCTGATCATTAAGTTTGTTTGATGTTTTCTAGTGCCACCATCTCGTTTCGGCGCGTAGCATTATCGGCGTGAGTACTATCTCGCGTAATATTAGCACACCATCAGCAAACTGCCGTTTTTGGTGGTTGCTGTAGCACCGTTCAAGCCTACACTGGGTTTAAATTACATTTTTCCCGTTAAGAAGCTATATTGAATCAATCGGCAAATTTCAAATTTTTATAATGTTTTAAAAATTAGAGAATTAGCTTAACTAAATGTACTTCACGTTTTTTTAAATAATATGAATTTTTGTTAGAATTGACATCTATGTGTCGATCCTTGCAATTATTGATCGATGTGCTGCTTTGATTAGTCTTCCGTGCCTAAAAAAGTAATAATAAGACGTTCTCTTGTTTTAAACGTAGTACTCTAATAAAGAATTAACAAAGAAGACGAGTGGTCTTAATTTTTGAAGAACTGTTTATCGGGCGGCTAAAAAAGAATATGCCATATAAGATACGTATAATTACTCAATATTCATTTTAATCAAATTAAAAATGTCAGAAAAAAAAGAAAACACGTAACGTGACAATCAATTATTTTTTGCAATTATTGTAATTCATTAACTTATGATTGTGCACAAAACCCACATTTCTAAAATATGACGTTCTAGTTCTCTTAAATTTTGGTTTGTATATTGAAAGAAACTAAATTGCAAACACAAGATTGTAGAAAGAGAAAAGAGGAATGCTTCCAATTAATTTTTATCTGCTTTGTGGCAGAGGAAATACTTTGACTTCCTCATTTACCTTTCATTACTTATCAAAAAGTTATTCAAGAGAAAGTCAAATTTGCTTTTAATATTTTTTAGTTCTTTATAGATTTTAACAATCTTATTCTGGTCATTAAGATTAACAAAAAATTGGGTTTGAATTTTAAAGTTTAAACAATTCTCAACTATTTAGAAACCACTTTAACACAATACCCAATTATGGGGGTTTTTCCAAGCCCGCGATACAGGTTTTCAGCGATAGTGATTAGTAAATGAACCGTTTTGTTTGGACATTCTAATGGAAATAATGAAAAGCAGGCAAATGTATTTAAATCTTCAAAGTTTTCTGCTTTATTTCACCCGCAAGAAACAAGAGTCGGATCTGAGGTGATCTAGGATTTGATATCACGAATGGCATATTATTGCATTATTCGACATTGAACTAACTTTACCTGGCATTAAATAGCGTTAAACAAAACTTTTAAGTTCGTACTTGTTGTACCATTTGATCCGACATTAAATAGCACTGAACAAGAACTTTAGGCTTGTAAAATTAGCACGGAACTTATAATCTAATAAAAGCCCCCCAAAAAAAAGATTTAGTTGAAATACTTCATTTGTAGCCGTACGCTCCTAATAGAGAATTACAGACAAAATAAAATTCTTGAGTTGCAAGGTAACTTTTTGCGCCAGAAAATGTGATAAAAAAATTCGTAGTGGAAAAAACTTTTATTGATAATATCCGCTTTCTATGGAAGTTCGTCCTCGTAATGAAATATAGTTCAAAATTCGCAATTCACTGATTATCCCAGTCAATGCATTTAAGTTTCTGTTTGTATTAAAACTAATGTTCATACTTGAAGATTACTATCAGAAAGCAAGTTGGAAGTACACACTCTTCTTCTTGGACACACCGATCACAAGTGCTACGAGGATTTGCTCGTCAAGCTTAAAAAAATTTCTTTTGTGCGCATTTAAAATCACTAAACCGGATTTGTCACCAGTTAGAATATATTTTGTCAGACACTTTGACATAAAAGAATGTAATGGTTCTGCTTAAATGGAGCAGACGTAAAATCATAGTTAATGTATAACTCGGTTTCATCCTTAAAAAAGAGTGCATAGATAACTATACAAATTTATATTGCACAAAAATTTGCAAAATGGTGCTAGCTATCTTTAAGTGATTTAAAAACTGACTGACATATTAAGACTAAGTAGAAAATTAAAATAATTTACTCCCTTCTACACTACTACAGCACGTGAACATTTAGTACGAAAACTGATCCCACTTCAAAAATAAGTGAAACCAACTAATTGTAATAAACACGAAAAGCACAAGTAACTTCTATTTAAGAACAGCAATCGAAATATTATACCTACACGAGCAATTTTGAAAAAACTTATCTTTGCCATTTTGGTGTATTAAAATTTTTCAATGGCACTTTTATTAATCTTGATGACTAAAATAAGATCGTTTGCTTAGTTATTAATTTCTTAAGCGTGCTGTTCTAATTACGTCTTTGTATAATAGCTGCTCGTGCAAAAATTTTGGGCTCAACGGAAATTCATGTAAAACGTGACAGCACTATAGCATTGGCCTGCACCGTCAACGTACATGCTCCTTCAGTAATATGGTATGAAAATAATGCATTCGTGCAATAAATCGTAGAATGCATGAACTCTTTTTTCAGGTACCAGGGGTCTTCGATTGTTGACTTCGACTCATTACGGGGTGGTATCAGCTTAGAAACAGAAAAGACGGATACGGGCACCACTAGTCGTTTAATGTTGACGCGAGCTTCTCTGCGCGATTCAGGAAATTATACTTGCATGCCCACCGGTGCCATACCTGCTTCAGTACGTGTACACGTCCTCACCGGTAAGTACAAATGTAGGAAATACTTTATACGAAATATCACAGCGTGGCTTGATTACTGCAGGAGAACAACCCGCCGCGATGCAAACCAGTAAAGGTTTGCATGTTGCAAGAACGAAATTGGCTATTGTTACAATATGCTTGCTCACCTTAACTGCATGGCAGCGTTTCACATTTATTTCACATATGACGTCTGTACAATTTATAAACAGCAGCTTTTGGCAATTACAAGAAGAACAATTTAACGGTTGGCTCATATCTCGCAAGCAATGTAGCCGCCAGCAAAATAAATGGCACCGTGCTGATCGACGAAAAAGTTGATTCGAAATTAATCATTACGTACCACACGCTGTTCTTGTAGTGAATTAATTGTATTATTTACTTGTCATACATATAAAAACCACACAAATAAATATTCATACTTTCAATAAAAATACTGAATAGAGAGACAAGCTGGATCGCAAACAGCAAAAGTTTTTGTAGAAAATCGTCCGTTTCCTGTGATGAGAGTTCAATAAATCGTATTGTTCAATTCAATTACTTGTGTTTGCCGTGCCTTTATTACCCTCAATTTTCTTTATTACTTTAAGGGAGAAAGCCGCTGTAACCCTCCGCAAAAAAAGCACATTTCTTTAACAATTTGTTTCGAATGAAAAGAAAGTAATATAATAATAATATTCGAAGAAGTTATTAAGCATATATATATATTTACAATAGAAGTGCCGAGTACGACATTTTAATCGGTTTTAATTTTCGATATCCAAAAACATAGCTATTTGTATAAAAAGACCTTCGAGCATGGAAGGAAGGTGGCATTTCATATGGTGTATGTATTGTGCTTTATCAGTAACAAGCAAAAACACGGGCAACAGAGGCTCATTTGACTCATTTTCAAATTCTTTTGCAAGTGTGTGGGCCATATCTTCATTTTTGCGAACGGTAGAATGGATACCACAAATATTACACAGTTGTGTAGACGGACAGGTGAATGGACTGACATGCTTAGATGCATTGCGAGTTTGCATCTGGTCAAGAATTTATATACTTTATGGAGTTTTCGAACTTTGCTTCTAAGAGATATAAAAAAAAGATGGAATTATGGCACACTATAAAATTAAGTAGGAGCAACAGATTTTTTCCACTTTTGTAGAGGTACTACAGCATTGTCCATAAAATATACATTCAAAATGTTGTAGATTTGTCTGCTGTAGTTTATAAGCAATGAGTAAAACAACCAATTGCTTACATCTTTTAAAAAATAGCTCACATAGTAATGTAGGTGTGTCCTGCAAACAGTTTTGTCTATTTTTAATACCAATCTGCGCGTAAAAACTATCAAGATTTCTGGCAAATTTGAAGTCGATAGCTTAATTTTTGCGGTCAGGAGAACACTTACAGCAGACATTGTACAGATAGTCAGGCGGGCGGACAGAAATGCTTAAATAGATTCAGAATTTCATGCAGATCAAGTATATATATACTTTGTGGGGTCTCTGAAGCTTCGTTTTGAACTTTGCAAACATTGTGACAAAATGAATATACCCCTTATCCTTCAGTGACGCCAAAAACTCATCAGAAAAATTCACTAAAAAGTATTAAATCAAATTTCGCAGTTAAGAACTGTGGAGATTAAGAGTTAAGGTTTTAATTTCGTAATTAAGAGTTACTCTAGTTTATGAGTACATGGTTCCTCTCTCTCTTTGAGATTGGGTGTGCGTGCACAGCTGAGAACTTATGTCAACAAAATTGTTTTTTTTAGAAGCAGATGAAAGAATAGTAGCTACTCTTGGTAGAGCAGCTTGAAAAACCAATCTTTGATAGTGTCTTACTAATGTATTCGTTGCCGTTGGTCTAGCGGGAAGACAGTTCTGCACTAGGCTTTTCGCTATTTAGTGATATAGGTTTTGAGCCAGTATGGGCAACTTTGTGGGGTATCCCACAATAGTTAAGCCCGCGAACCTCATTTTGTATTTTGTATTTGTATAAAATCCCCTTTTCTGACTTGGTCATTGCACTAGTGTAAGGTACCAGCTATACCTTTATACAATAGTGCCCAAAACGATGAGGAAAGGCCGGAACAACAGTAAAGGGGCCACAATCAAACAGGAATGCTTAGTGAAAAGCCAGTGCTTTTGCGTTACCGCGTGAGTCTAATAAACGTGGTGAAAGTGTTGTGTCGAATGAGTGCGGGAAGAGACGGTTAAAAATGACAAGGCTAGCGGTGAATAAGAGAAAGTTGTGTAGTGTGTTAAGCTACTAGGAAAATTATTAAACCCAATTTCACAATTTAATTCATCAGTATAATTTTACAAGTGAAATAATTAAGTCAAGAACAAAATCAACCGCGCCTCGAATTGAGCTGAATGACACCTATTCATGTCCGTACTGATCTGCTATGCACTAAAATATACGGGTTATCTAATTTTATACAATTCTATTTTATTATATCCCACACCACTTGCGGTACAAGGGTACATTAAGTTTGCGCGGATATTTGCAGCACCCAGAAAGACTTGCGATAGACCTACCTTTCATTGTACCGATTGATTGCGAATCTATTTAAAATTCTTTGTCCATCTATCCGCTTCATTTTCTTGTGTTCAACCTAGAGGCCATAATTTTTGATATACTTTTATGGAATTGGGTACATTGGCCCAAGAATGGACGCTATTGAAAATGATTCAGTTCAAACCATTTTTGTGACAAATTCCTAGAGGACGCGTTATTTTGAAGAATCCTTACATGAATAATTGGGTGATGTAAGGTATTTAATGTATTAAATTCAGTAAACCTTACTACAATCACCATCAAAAGTCGGTGTCTATGTTTTTTTTTTCCCCCTTTGCGTAAGTTTTTCTGTTTAATGCAGCCTAATTTAGGACACATCATTGAAATGCTTTCATGGTTGAAATGAATCATGGTTTGAGGGTTTTTGATGTCAAAGTTGAATCTACATAAGTATTATACGAACATGTAAGTTGTGGTCACCTCTATATAAAGGAAAATTTATGTATAATTAATAATTTTTAACATCACAGACATGTAAAATACTAATACTCGTATTATAGTTGATTTACTTTTTTTTATATACTACTATTTTATTTGTCCTTAGATTAAAAGAGCGACTACAACTAGTAAATTAACGTTAACGATAAATATCAAGACGCAAGAAATTCAAAAGGTTTCCATTACAGTGTCTCTTTAGAATTTTTTTTAACCCATATATCGCATCAGCCGCGATATTCATGACGTTAAGTTTGGAGAAGTGCAAATTGTCCTTTTGGGTATTTATAGCTAAGAAATAAAATTCTGAGAAACTATCGAACTCTCTTTTATTTTTATGGCCACGAAATTTTAAGAATTCTGCGGTAATATCACATCTTAAATTCGTCATTGTAGCGATTTTCAATGTCCATGATTCTAGACCATACAAAGTATCTCTATTCGTATTATTGTTTATATTCGGCTGCATTTATTTTCGTTAGCATTGGGGTCTTTTCCTCTTTTATTCATAAGTTCCAGTTTTATTACTTATCCACGGATTGTTCGGCTTATTTCGTTCAAGACCAAGTTTATTCTTAACTATATTTCTCAAGGTTTCAGTTGTACTCTTCCATCCCTTCGTTCCATATCTTCACTGCATACCTTTATTGTAATTGCCTGAATATAGTCTATCGTTTTCTTCAGATGCTAGAGTATTTTTTGTTTCATATTGTCTTAGATTTTTGACATTCATTTGTCTTGAAGAGAAGGGTGTTTTAGGTAATGCCAGTACATATACTCCTGGGAAGGTCCAATCGTTTTTAACTGATGTTCAAAATCTTTTATTTATTAAAATGTAATCTATTTAATTACGGATGACATCTTGATTGGTTTCCTGTGGAGATTTCCATGTACATAACCGGCAAGGAGGAAGTTAAAAAAAGGTGTTATAACTTATTAAACCATCCTCTAAGCAGAATTAGACGAAGCGATCACCACGCTCATTCCTCAATCCTAACCTTTAGCATTGAAATCTCCCATTATTAGGTTCAGATCACGTATGTTCGTTAGATTTACCGTTTCTATGTGCTTTGCGTAGAATTTTTTGACTTTCTCTACATCACTATCTGCAGTGGGTTCGTGTGCTTGAATAATATTGATTTTTATAGGTTTTGCATTAATCTTAAGTGACTCTATCGCAATAGGAAACGAATTGTTCATTACATTTTTCGTGTTTCTTAGAAATAATAAGGATACACGGCTATATTGATTTGTACTGTTACCAAAATAGTGAATCTTACCTTAAAATTGCTTACCTTGAATTGTTGCTTGAAATTTGGCCACCATGTTTCACTTACGCCAAGGGTATTTTAATTTTTTTATTTTTTTTTATTTTATATTATTTTATTTTTTACTACTTATACATGAAATTCAACTAAATTTAGCAGTCGAATTCAACTACAAATTAAAGTAAATCTTATTCTAATTGTTCTAAAACTAGTGTACAATGAAAATAAAGATATAAAAAAGAAGAGTAATAACAACAAAAACAAATAAACTAAAAAAAATTATCCACGTATAAATAAATAAAATGCAAAAAAAGAAAAAAGTATGTACACGGTTAGCACAGAAGCACACTCGCAGCAAGAACAGATCCAGGTTGCAAGTTGGCAACCGACACGGTAACAACACCATATAAGTTCCGAAAAAAAAAGTGAAATATTACGAACGCAAGTTAGTTTAAGTACGACATAGGAAGATCGCGCGTGTTAAGCAAAGTTGCTTTAACAGACTTTAAAGAATACGATATTGAGAATAATGATAGACATACCTTAGATTCCTGCAAACAACTCTGAGTGGGTTAAACAGCTAATAATTGTATTCACATTGCCTAAGCTCAGTCAAGATAAAGTGTCTGGAGAAACGGTTAAGGATATTAAAGCTTAACTCACCAAGTAATGCGGGCGAGTCTATGGTACCATTTATTACTTTGATTAAGAAGGAAACGCCAAGAACATATGTACGTTTCTCGAGACACGGCAAGGATAACAGAAGCAACCTATTTTCATAAGGGGGAAGAGAGGCAACAGTGGCATACTCGATTATAGGTCTAACCAAACACATGTACAGCATTTTCGTATTATAAGGATCATCAAACTCTTTGGGCCACCTGTTTATGGTCAAAGCGAACACCTAAATCTGTGAACGAATCGACGTCCTCCAACTTTTGTGAATCTATGAAATAGTGGGTAATGAATGACTTCTTTCTTGAGAAAGAAGGTTTAGTGTCATATAATTCGACCATCACCAAATTATGCCACCAAATTATTCAGGTCAGTTTGAAGCTGATGTGATTACGATTCTAAGGAAAAAGAAGAAAACAGTTTCACATCATCAGCATACATTAAGATCTGACTGGATTTAATCACCGAAGGCAAGTCATTAATGTATAGATTAAATAAAATAGGTTCTAAGTGGCTACCTTGAGGTACACCTGACGTAACGGGGAATTCATATGCAGATAAGAGTTTAAGTTTAAGTTGAAGTTTAAAGATAAGTAAGTTATGGTTAACCAAATCAAATGCTTTGCTAAAATCGGTGTATATGACATCAGTGCGAGACCCACTAGAAAAAGCCTTGAAAACATGACAAGTAAACTCTAACAGATTGGTGACCGTAGATCTTCCTTTTCGAAAGCCATGGTGGAGTGGGGAAATATACGATTTGGTGGCAAAGACTAGATGCTGAGTCACAATTCTCTCGAATAGTTTAGGCAAGACACTGAACTTGGCAATGCCTCTATATTTCCCAACAAGTTGTCGACTCCCACATTTGTGAATAGGAATGATAAAACAACTCTTCTAACACAAAGGGGAAACACCTAAATTCAAGGACTGATTAAAAATCTATTAGATAACACCACATAGCTCGACAGCGCAAGATTTAAGTACACATGATGGAACCCCGTCAGGTCCGGGCGCACAACTATATTTTAACGAGCTTTCAAAAACGTCGTTTTCAGAAATAACCAAATTAGGAATTGAAACCAAATTAGTTACCGGATATGGTTAGTTTGCTGACAAATGCGAATTAGCAGTCGAAAAGTTTCATCGGAAGTAGTCAGCAAAAGATTTGAGGTTTCAATATCATCCGAATACTCAGAGCCATTAAAAGAAACATGCACAGGAGTTTATGGAAATTTTTCTCTTGGAGTTAACAAACTTAAAAAATTATTTAGGATTAGCAAACAGAGAGGATTTAATGAACTGAAAGTATCTGCAATAATATTGGTGGTTGAGGGAATTAAATCTATGCCTTGCGGCTGAGTAAGCGAAATAGCCGAAAGAAGAGCCACTTTTCAAAAATTTATTGAAAAGCTTGTTTTTCCTATTCTTGTAATATCTGATTGTCTTATTAAGCCACGGGGAAGACCTGCTTCGAGGACGGGACTGCTTGATGCAGAAATAACTAGAGTTAATATATTGTAGAACAATGATAGTAAGCTATCTATACTTCCACCTGAGAAATCAGGATTAATATGTGAAAGATGAGATTTTAGCAGTAAAATATTAATTTTATGAAAATCATAATGTTTATTTGAAAAAGTTGGATTTGGAACGTTAGAGCAGTTCAACGAACCATCATGCTTGTAATGAAAGGAAATTCGCATTGCAGGATGATAAGGATATTCAGGTAAACTAAACGGTTGACAACGATTAACACTAATCTCAGGAAAATTGGCAAAGCAGAGATCAAGCAGTCTACCATTGCAATTAGAGGTACGGTTGTATTGAAGTAAATTATGATCAAATAATTCATTAAGGAACACAACAGCTCTATCAAATGTTGAAGTAGGAATCAAACAGCCACAACTATCATTGTAACACCAAGTGACTTAAGGCAAATTGAAGAACACAATGACAAAGTTAATAGGTTTAGATTATTTGGCCACTTCACAAATGAGGGCGACCTGTTTCGTATATATGGAGATGTGCGAATTTGGGGGAATATAGCAATAGGTTACATATAACTGTTTATTAGGAAATTTCGCACGAATAAATTCAATGTCGGGGATTGTGGGAAATTCAATTAAATAGAACGGGACTACCGCAGATATAGCAGTTAAAACACCGCCACCATTGCGATACAGTCGATCATTTCTGAAAACCTGAAACAAATTATTAAATAGTTCCGACGAACGTAGATTAGGTTCTAACCAAGGTTCCGTGAAGGCCAAACAGGAAAACTCCGTGCTCGCTGGATTAAGAAAAGGAGAACGAATTTTTGAGTGTAGGCCCCTAATATTTTGGTAAATGGGAGAGAATGAGCCTGAACAAACATTTAGTGTTTTGAAGGGGAAAGGGTTATTGCATCAGTATTACGGGGTCGATCTCGAGCAATAAATTCCTTAATTAGGGATTCAACTGGCCACAATGGTTTATTTAACAACATATCCATGTGTTCCGTCGGAACTGGCATTTTAAAAGACGAGATTGTTCTAGTTTGAGAAGGAGCCAATTTGAAAATGCTAACGCGATTCAAGTTGACTGATGGGGCTTTCACCGCCAGATAGCTTTTTATATTATCTACCGATGTTTCCGGTGCCAGTCTTGACACAAATATTGCCTTTTTGGGAGGAACTGCCATCAAGCAAATGTCATCTCTACTAGGAACAGTAGTGTTCACGGCTGGGGAGTTTTGAGTTGGGGAGAATAAAGAAGTGGTATCCATACTTGCACGAGCACCTTGCGACGTGCCCAGTTTAGTGACCAGCGTTCACACCCGAACAGCGAGGAGGAGAGGACGATTTATTATTCTCCTTATTTTTTTCGGCCAGATGATGCCAGAGTAGAGTGAGTGATGCCACTGGCAGGAGATACCCTCGCCATTTCAACATAGCTCAAACCCGAACGACTTCCAGTGTTAGTTGTAACTTTTTTGTTACCGACCGAGTCAACGATAACAGAAACATTTTAATTTTTTGTAGACATTGAGGAAGCGCTAACTTGTACCAACGAATCAGACTGGTAACGTACCACACGCTACGCTACGAGTTGTAACTTTGTTAGCTGGGGAAGAAGATGAGTGCTCAATATAACGGCACTTGTCAAACCTGGTCTTAATTATTTCAAAATTGAAGGCCGTGTATTCTTTGATTTTTACATGTAATTTTTCTAGGGATAAATACTTGGTGGTCTCCTGTTGCCTTCTGAAGGGTGGACGTTTTCCTTACACTTATACAGTTGGCCAATAACATTGGTTCATCCGCTTTCTAAGGACAAAAGTTGCCCTAGTAAGTTCGAGAGTTCCAGTGAGAATTTTTTTCTCAGTTGTCATGTGAGATGCGTCAATATTTTCATGCCATTCAAGTTACTCGTTTTCATTGTTCTTAGTTGGTTGGCCCTACCAAGAGCTGCGATATCGCTTACCTTGGGGCCCTTGCACTTATTGAGCGTCCCCATCGCGACAAAATGACAATCCGTCGGAGACGAAGAAATTTCTCAACTCCCGCGGAACAAAACGGAACAAAAATTTTGGGCTCCTTGCCGTTATGACACACTGGCAAGGACAGAACACGGTCGCAGACTTCGTCATAACTATTTCCCCCCTTTTGTAGAAAAGAAGCAGCGGCACGAATACATCATACGTGTCACTTTTACACACAATACTTCACCACACATCGATACAAACTACAGACCCTTTTAACTTATTGACGGCAAACTACCGTATATGCCTGGTGATATTCCAAAGAATAATAAGAAACCAAGGGACGTTGAAAATTATTTGATTGAATTAAAAACCAACCTAAAATCTATTCGAAAAAGAACTAGAGAATCACCATCTTAGAAAGAAAAGAAAGGTGACCCACCGTAACATGGTGCAGATAAGGTTCTCGATCTATACAATTCCAACGTAGCAATAGAAACCTTGAGAAGCGAAACAAAATTAATATCAAAAAAATAATATTTAGAAATGGATATGGAATCAATCACCCGTTTAAATAAGCAAAATTGATGACACTACTTTTATCACACTAATATTTAGCGCACAAACAAACATGTTTATTTTCTAACATAGTTCTTTTTCAAGGACAGAGATTTAATGTGCGCCACTATTAGGAACATTATTAACCCCAAATTCACAAAGCAGTTCATAAGCATAATTGTGTCAATGAAAAAAAATACGTCAAGAACAAACCAAATCAGCAGCCAAATGTCCATGTCTCAAATTATGCTGAGTGAGACTCATTCATTTTCGCGCTGAGCTACTATGCATTAATATATGCCGCATTGGTAAATACCCAATGATATCATTTTATTCTATTTTATTTTTCTTTTATTTTTATGTACCTTTATAATAAAGAGAGCAGATATTTGA
This sequence comes from Glossina austeni, assembly GCA_000688735.1. NCBI lineage: Eukaryota > Metazoa > Arthropoda > Insecta > Diptera > Glossinidae > Glossina > Glossina austeni. Next base: position 20,094 of record KK502886.1, on the reverse strand, counting down.
CGGGGATAGTTGTCTCGCATTTATCGATTGCATATTATTTGCTGGGCTAACTGTGTGTAACGTTTGAGATCCTGCCTTTCACTAGGCTGGGAAACGTAGGAAACAATAAAAACACCAAAATGTTTGTAATATTATCACATCTTCACACTACATCTTCAAAATCTGTAAATCGCGCCATATTAGAATGCTCGCAACCTCGGTTGTTTCATTGGCTGCCGCGCTTAGAAGTTATTCTACTGATACGGGTACTGCTGTCTCCACAGCTATTACTGCGGCTTCTGTTGCTGTTGCGACATCTTCCGCTGCTGCTGCCGATTCTGCCGTTGTGCATAAACTGAAGCAGCGATCGGATGAGCTTAATGCACTACCGAAGATGAAGGCCATCATATGACCGCCTGCATAAATGCGGCGCCAATTTTAAGATGTATCGTTTGCTGTGGCCAAAACTGTTCTCATGTGACTTCGATGTTTGGCATGCAGGTTTGTGATCTTGAACCGATAGGTGGAGGTGGGGTGGGGTGGTTATCCGGTCCACTGTTGACGGGAAATCGAAGATTGTGGCCAATGCGAAATTCGCGGAAATCGGAAACGAAGGTTATTGTGCAGTTGGGCCTTCAGAATTGAAATCCGTTTATGAGGTAATTGTATAAAATGCAGGACGAGGCCGGCTACCCATGATTCGCGGGAGCTGTTCTATGATAGCATTGAATACCTTACTGGAAATACTTTACTGAGATGCCGCTTGGAAGTTTTGAGTGTTAATCTTTGGATGAGCATATAATATACAGCTGGTATGTTGCTGGCTTGGTCCTTAAGAAATGCCGCAAGGTAAACCCAAGAGTAGTTAAGCAGTGCCCTCACGGTATATTCAAGAAAACAAAGCCCATCCGTTGCCTGAGAAGCCAGTTTCAACCACTGTTGCAAATGCTAGCCCGCGTAAAGTCGAACTAACGCAATGTCTTAATAACTCTAAATACATGCGTATAAAGATTGTGGAAGATGAGTAGAGGACTGTTATCTCTTGAATTGGGGTCAGGTTTATCGTATGTCAGAGGCAACATCTTTTCGAAATATCTGTACAAGAAATACTGAACTAACTACATGGAGCGAATTTTCGTAAATATTAATGGGCATATTTCTCCTTTGGCAGAATAGTTCGATGTTTCCTAATACTGGATTGGTGCCTCTAAAATTAATTGGAGCATGCGATCTTGAAGATCAAATGTAAAAAATTGCCATGTATAGACAGTATAATCAGAAAATTGTTTAAAGCCACCTGGAAGGTTATTCGGGAGTATCTACATACGATCTTTTCTCGATACTTTGTGGAAAGCTACTTCCAACCACAATCGATAGTGGGCAGGGTTTTAGTGAGAATAAATTTCAAAGGTAAGGTGAGGAGCAATTCTTTGTCTTACTGGGACTTTAGAAGATTTCTAATCTGAGCATGTCTGGTAGGCAGTTTGGTGCTCGTAAAGCGGTGGCTGAACATGAATTTATGACACACAAGTTTATTGATTTTATAGGTGCATATAAATAAGTTAGCTGGAAAAGTATGCTTGCCAGGCTGGGCAAGTTTATTGATTTTAAAGGTGCATATAACTAGTTAACTGGAAAAGTGTACTAGGGCAGACAAATGGCTTGAAAATCAAACTTGCGGAAGCTATTTCGCGCAGAGACGTGCTTGTGCTATTAGTACAAACAGCGTCGTCTATAGAAATTTGGTTAAAGATTGCACGCAGGGATCGTTCTGTAGATTGTGCATTTAGAATCTTCTAATGAACCATTATTAAGACAACTAACAAGCATGTGTACAAAGCAAACGAACATACTCTGCATACGTTGAGCTGCAAAAATAGACCAAGACCGCAGCTAGGCGCGAGTTGGGGCAGATTACTGTATGGGGAGGTGGTTAAGCCACCAAAAGGTAATTTTTAGTCCGGCAGTCTTCTAGTAGGTAAGGTTAATGAGCTCAAGTTTAGGTTGTAATTCAGGGCAGAAATTATTTAATTTCACCGAAGCTAATTCTTTCGTCTGACTTTACGAAAATGTTAAAGCAAAAAAAAATAATAAGAAAAGGAAAACTGATGTACAGATTCGTCTATCATACGGAATTTATTTGTCTGTTACTTATCCGATTTCCACTTACTCGTAGTCCTTTTTAATACGGTCTACCAGCATTTAGTACAACACCCACCCTTTAAGTCCTGCAACCACTCTACTCTAGTCTTTAGCTATTTCGGTGAGAACTTTGAGGATAATAATATATACGTAAAACAATACTCACCTACTTGAACACAATGAATACAGATTGGCTCACGTCGATGGTGCAATATCAATAATGTCGCAGATTTTTGACTTTTTGGTGATAGCTATATGGATGGAATTGTGATGAAACTCCTTTCCATTTTACACATGGGAAAACCATTTGAACTGTTTGTTCTTCTTCCTTCATGGATTAGCATTGTATATATAGCTATTTTTTTGTCTATGTACACAATTCATTTTCGCTAGCTTTAAGTTTGATACGTGTGTTATTTTCTTAAGCACTTAGTGCTTTGGTTTGGCGAAATCGTTGGTACAACTTTTTTTATTGTTGTTATTTTTCTTTATTTGCAGAAATACATGCAAATCAGTATTATTTTTAGAACATATGTTTTTATTCTAATTTCACATTTAATCCTTTATTTATTTGTGTGCGACTGTGTGTATCCTCATCAGTTCTTTGCTTTCGTATTGAGGTCACTATTATCAATTTTTCTTATTCTAATTAAGGAGAAGTTACACGGAGGGCAGAGGCTTTTTCTTTTTCTGGTGTAGTAGTATGGAGCTTTGGTTACGTACTTACCTACCTAAGCGTCGTTTTTCCTGTTAAACAAAAGAGGTAGGGAAGAGGGTGTGAATTACATAGACTGATTCTATTTTCTACAGCTCCATCTACAGATTCTATCCTGTACCGAGTGTTAGGTGATGTGAGGTCTAACAAAAGCCTTTAATTATTTCTTCTTTCTTATTTTCTTTTCTTCTATTTCTGGTACCATACATGTGAGCAGCCGTCAAGGCAATCTTCTAGTCTCGGCTTGACTTCGCGAACGGCCTATTCCCGGAGTTTTTCAGAAATGCTTACTTTGTACGGTAGAACTCTGACTAGGCGAAGAGGCGGACAGCTGCCATACACGTGTCTCCACCTTAGTACTTATCGACAAATCACCCTCGGGACGTTTTCAGCTTCCCTTTGCCGTCAGCCATCATGAAGTTAAAACTTCGTGGCTGTGTTGCCACACAAACCACCTGCCCATCTAAAGCGTATAATATTTTAACGTGCTCGTTTCTTTTATTATTCGCACGCAGCAGTTTACTACGGTCACATGCGGTCACATGTATATATAGCCATAGATGTGTTAGCTACTTACATAGATACATTTCATGTGTAATAAGAAACTATAAGATAAGTGAGTATACAAGTCAGATAGATGGCTGGTAATGTAATCATCGTGCTCTATAAATTTCGTAATCATCAATTCCTACCAGCAACAAAGTTGAGCTTAGCAGTGCGGTAAACCTTCCTCTAAACTTATTCAAAGCAGCATCGAAAGATTTCAGGAAGGACTTTAGTTGAGTTTGCGATCAAAGGTTAGCCCACGACTGCATGGAATCTACAAGATCTATTATATTTATCTTGTAATTTTACACTGAGGCAATTTATTTTTGTATAGAAGCAATTTATATTGATATTGAAGCAGAATTACCCAGTTCATCATCCACGGATTAACAATTGCTAAAGACTCGTTAATATCGTTTTCGAACGCATACAAATTATTTGCGGAAAGATGTCATCTGCATACGCGAAAAAGCGCAGTCTTTATTAACTAAATTCCCAAGGACATTTACGAAGAGATTAAATAATAGGGGTCCAGAAGAGTACGGTACGGTTACGGTATACCAGACATGGTCTCAATTAGAGTTATTTATAGGAACGTACTGTTTACGATCCAAAATGTACGACCACATAAGCCTATAAGCTTTTCGCTGGTGAATCGCGGCCATTTAGTTGATTATGCACGAAACGCTCATTAATAGCGTTTACATCTACATCATTCGAGTAATTTCTACTAACTGCATTTGCTTAGAGTTAGCATTTCTGAAGAAGTTAGCATACGCTTAATTACTTTCCTTTCTCATTACATAATTAATCCTATTACGCAACGGTACAAACGGTACAAGGGACCAAAGATATTGGTTATAAGAAATATCTGCGAGGGATCTTCCATATAAGATGTTACGTGAATGGGTCTAGTTGACAGTATCTTTGGCAGCTGAACATCTAGTAAATAAAATGTAGGATGTTGTGCAATATAGTGGTTAGAAAGTTAAGTTGAAAGCCCACGCAATTTGAAAAACTTAAAAGACAAAAATCACGATAATATTGGCCTTATTAAAATTTTTATAATAGACTTCAGGTGCAACTCTCATTCCGTTGACATAAAGTGATAACGAGATTAATGCGCGATGCGAGAGACCAAGGGCAACATCTTGACAATGTTGTACTGAAGTGAAATTCTCACTTATGAGAAAGTAATCCATAACTGAAGTGGATTGTTGCTGAATATTAAAATGAGTCGGTAAACAGTTATTCCTGCCATAGAGACTATTTCTGGAGCCCATGGGTCGTGAGTTAAAGGATTTTCCTGGATCAGCCAATTTCACACAATGGACTCTCTTTTTTTGTTGTTTTACATAGTGGCTGTCCGCTATGCAAATTAAATATCAAAACTACTTCATCGAGTGTTTGCCGTGTCAATCATTGTATTTTGGAGTTTGTGCGTTCATAAAAGAAAGTAGCTGAAAAAAGCGGAGACGCCCTGACTACACACAACACCATAACATTTATATCGGCCTACTTTTTTAAAATGTAATAACCTTCTACGCACTTCATTACACATTGTACGGAATGATCTCAAAAAATATAATATATAAGGTGTTATATATGCACTTACTTATAGCGTTGTACTTACAGTTTTAGGTTTTTCCATTCATAGATGTCTGCTCTCATTTACAGCTTCCCAAATTCAGGTTTGCCGCCTCACGCACGACTTATGATCTTGTTCGATTGACAGAAGACAATAATTATTTTCTTTTTTCGCTAAACGACTGTTTCTTTAGATTACAATATTTATTCTGATTTAAAAGTTTGGATTTTCAAAAAAAAAATGCTTACTCCTAATTTTGATTACGTTTGCTGATGAAAATACTAGTTGATTGCGAAACACTATTGATTAAAAATAACGCGGTTTCAGGTTTCGTCTTCATTCGTTGTTGGCTATATTCGTTGTAGTTTTGGTTGACGTGACAATATAGATGTCTTTGGTGACGATATAGTTATGCTGGTTAACGCCATAACTCTGTCCCCCTTAGAGTAAAATGGAGGCCACGAGGAATTTAAAGCAACTGAAGTGATTGTAGGTGTTGTTTGCAGTTTATATGTGACTTTGATCTTATCGGCGGTGAAACGCGTCGTAGACGCTGCCAATACGGCAAGAGCTTCCTTTACTATGTATGTTTCTTCTTGAAGGATCAAAATTTCGTCCTTGCCTTCACCATGCTAGTCTTTTAGTTTCTACACGTTGTTTGTTTCTGTAATGGTCTTTGATTTTATTTGTACATATGTTAGTGGAACAATGTGTATATCGTGGTATAGTACGGAAAATTGCTAATTTTTTTAAAATATTGGTAAGATATTGGTACTCTAATCTTAAATATTATTTTAGATGATGATGACAAAATGTTTTCAAAGATACTGTAACAGAATTTTAAAAATTTATCAAGTAGCATAAGTACTTAGTTGCTATTTACACAGTAAAGATGAATGTAGAGTATGTCAAATGGGTTTTAAGGCTTCAGGCTTTTGTTGTACTTCAGCACTTGGCGCTTTTCGCAGTTGTTAATAGTTTGAGTTATCTTATTTCTTGGGAATGGGAAATTAGCACTTGACACTTTTTGTAGTTGTTAATTATAAGGTATCAATATTTTGTATAAAAAATTATTTTACAAGTAGTCTTAGAAGTTTCTGATTTTTTTGATTTTATTATAAGTTTTGTTGTTAAATCAATTTACATTTTTTGAGTTAGTTAATAATAATACTTCAATAAAGAAACCAAACAATATTAACAAATAAAAATCAATCTTTCTTATGTTAAAACGTGCTGTAAGTGGCAATCCTACCTAAAAGATGTAAACGGTTCGTGCCTTCAGTTTTAAGCAAAATCCCAATGCAATTTAAATATAAATAAAAAATTTTCCATTAAAAACAAGTGTCGTTAACAAGAATTTAAAACATTTTTTTTTTTTGACTAAATGTACAAATGTGCTATATACGTATTACCAAACTCTATACAAGATTTTCTAACATAATTTTCTACAACATTTTATATAGTATTTCTGGTAACAGGGCGATATCCCCATTTCGCAATTCTTGAACTTTGCGAAACCGCGTGTCAGCCAAGCCATGCTGCATCAATCTGAACATGTGGTAATGTACGGCGACTGCGGTGAGTGTGGCAGAACTTTCCATTTGAGCGGCCACAGTGTATATCTGGGCAACTCTTGTAACAAGTGGGCGAAATGGCATTTTCAGCCATTTGCGGGGAAGGCATTTTTCCTTCTTTTGGATCTTCTTCATCGCATGCAAACGTCTACAAATAGTAGATTCGTCAATTGCTAAGCCGTTCAAAAATTCGTCAAGAGTTTGAGCTGGGTTTTCGTCCAACAAGTCTTGCAATTCATTGTTTTCGAGCTTTTATGGTCGTACAGGCAGCAGCTTCTGAACGTGTTTGATGGATTTCGACAGCAGATATCTTCAAACCAAACAACAACAAATATAAATGTCGAAAATGCAATTTTAAGTGTTGCATGGTTAGCGTCGGCGTGCGCTAAATAAATCAATAATATTAAATGTAAAACTGTTATTTTACGTGCAGAAAGATCAAAACCATCAAATTCAACCGTTATGTAGATTGGTATTTCTTATTGCTTTGCTGGCCAAAATTTTTCCAAGCACGTAATACATATATACAACGGATCTTTCAATGAACACACAAATAAAGAAAACACAAAAAAGGAATTGAGATAAAATATATGTAACACTATTCAGAAACTTGTCGATTGTTAGACATTTTCCAAAGACAGGAAAATGAATTTCGTTACTATTACGCAATATATCGAAAAGAAATTTCAGTTTTCAAAGATGTATGCCTCGAAATTTCCAAGTATTAAATGAGTTTTAATAGGAGAGCACTAATTTGCCCTACACTTTATGCAGTCGTGAGTATGTTTCTGAAATATGCCGTAATTAGGATAAAACCATTTACAACAGATCTGAGTTCTTTCCCTCGTGGTATTAATTTTGAAAAAAAGACAAAAAAAAAAAACAAAAAAATTAAAAATATCCTTTGTGTTGGCTAAGCAATTATGTTGCCACAAATTAACTTTAACGAAAATCAAAACTATAAAAGTTATATTTTGAGTATTGTTAATATAACTGAGTGGAAATTCAAAAGGAAATAATTCCGATGGATGGCAAGTACAATTAGTAGATCATTTCACTGAAATGTCCGTGAATGCCATATACAAAATTTCGTTAGCTAAATTATTTATAATCGAAAATTAATATTTAGAATTATTAAAGAAATAGCACGAATTTTCCAAAGACTTAGACGAAGTCTTAGTTGCCAGTGAATCTGAGTCGGAATGTCTAACACATTTAGAACTGGTATTCGACCGGCTCAACGACTATGGTTTAAGTGTTAAACCGAATAAGTGCATTTTCGGAGGAACATATCTCGATTTTCTGGGTACACAAGATTTCAAGAAAGGGTATTCAACCCTTTCGTGACAAGAGCCATTCAACCAATTCCACCATTCCAAATCCATTAAACAGGCACAAAGATTTATGGGAATGATTAATTACACTCCTAATAACAACACAATCAAATCAAAAGATAGAACTTTGTTATTCAACGATAACATTATCAAATCTTTTGAGCATATTAAAGATGCACTTGCTTCAAAGGTTTTCTTAAATCATTTTAACAATGAGGCCGATCTGGTGTCCGTCTGAAACTAAATATAGCACGATCGTGAACTTTTGGCAATATATGTAAGCATAAATATTTTATATATATATTACAAGGAAGAAAAATTTACGGTTTTACTGATCATAAATTGTTGACAACGGGCTCAAAATCAGAATCTGAATAGATTGATTTTCGCGCTGGGTAGAAACATACGCTCTAAAAGATAATAGTGCTAATGCAATCGCATCAACCGTTTTGAATAATTATATTTCACGATCGGGGGTTCCACTAAAAATAAGTACTGATCAAAGATCACAATTTACAAGTAAGTAGATCGTCGAGTTGACACAGTTACTTGGTTGTCACAAGATTGTCACCTCTGCATATCATCCTTAAGGTGATGGCATGGTTGAATGGTTTAATAGACAGTTCAAAACAACAATCACGGCAACACAATGAAATGGTTTGGCGAGCTTTCTTTAATACTTCTGGGTCTACGATCTGCTGTCAAAGAAGATAATTCGGTAACACCCATCGAAATGGTATGCGGACGAAATTTACATTTACTAGGTGAACTCTTAGCACCTAGCTGCAATACTAATAGCTCGGAAGTCATAAACTGGGTCATTTTAGAAATGTACGATCTGCAATTTATCATTACAAAATAAAATATATTTTTTCTGCTAGTTAATAATAATACATTAATAAAGAAGCCAACCAAAATTTACAAAAAAAATCAGTCCATCTCATTTTAAAAAGTGTTGTATTAATAGTTTGAGTTATCTTATTTATTAGAAATGTAAACTAGTAATGTCTTTTGAAGTGGAGAACAGTTTCGATTATTTCGCGACGATTGTGCTTTTCGTCATATTCTCTGATAAGTTCTTCTTGTTCATCGATTTGTGTGATGTCACTTAATATTTCTTTTAGGAAATGTAAATGCAGCCTTTTTAGGAAATGTAAATGCAGCCATCCAAATTTCATTTACAAAAATGTTAGCGGCCTAAACTCAAAAATTCGTTCTACTTTTCTTAATCCAGCGAGCACGGAGCTTTTTTGTTTGGCTTTTACTGACACCTGGTTAAAACACGATTCACATTCGTCGGAACTTTTTCACAATTCTTTGCAGATTTGCAGAAAGGATCGATTGGATCGCGCTGGTGGTGACGTTTTAAATGCCATATCTGCTGCAGTCCCGTTCTATTCATTTAAATTTCCTTCTCCTTCTGACGTTGAATTTATTGCCATTCCGGCGAAAAGTGGCAGAAAACAGTTGTATGTAACTTGCTCCCCAAATGCGAATAACTCTATTCGTAAGAAACGTGCTGCCTTCATTTGTGACAAGGCTGAAAAGTCTAAACCAGCTGATATAGTCATAACGTTGGAGGACTTCAACGTGCTACAGGACACTTGGTGTTATAGTGATAATTCCCGCTGTATGGTCCCCAATTCAACTTCAACATCTGATGGAGGTATTCTGTTTTTAATAAATTATTTGATCATAATGTAGTTCATTACAACCGTACTCCTAACTGTAATGGCAGGCTGCTTGATCTATTCTTTGTTAGTTCCCCAGAGACAGCGGTAAATCGCTGTCCACTTTTAGTTTACCTGAAGATCCATATCATCCACCAATTTGCATTTCCTTTCATTGGAGAAATGAGGGTCTGTTGAACCATTCTAATTTTTACCAAATCCAACTTCCTGAAATAAACATCGTGATTATAGTCAAAACAATATCTTACTGCTAAAATCGTATCTCTTACTCAATATGTTCAATTTTTCTGCAGAAAATATTAAAACCCTACTATCGTAGTTCTATAATGTATTAAACCTAACTATTTCTGTATAAATTCCGATCAAGCAATCTCGCCTTTAAAGTATACAGAAAATGTTCTAAGATACAGTTGTGCGCCTAGGCCAAATGACATTCCACCATTTGTACTCAAATCATCTGACGAACTATGTGGTGTTATTTCAATGACTTTCAATCAGTCCTGGAAATTAGGTGTTTTCCCTTCGGGTTGGAAGAGTAGTTTCCTTATTTCACTTCACAAACATAGAAACAGACATCACATTGATAACTATAGAAGGATTGCCAAGTGGAGGGTCTTACCTAAATTGTTTGAATCGTTACTCAGTAGTTAGCCTTCGCTATCAAATCTAACATTTCTCTATTCCTAAAAGGAAACTAAAGTGTTGCGAATCTCTTAGAGTTTGCTTGCCATGTTTTCAAGGCTTTTTCTAGCGACTCTCGCACGGGTTTGGTATATACAGATTTTAGTAAAGCGTTTGACTTAGTTAACCATATCTTGTTGATCTTCAGACTTCAGTAAAATGAATAAACTCTTGTCTGCATAACGGATCATTTAGGGTCCTGTCTAACTTCATTACCTCGGATGAATTTCCCGTGACGTGTGGAGTCCCTCGAAGCAGCCACTTAGAATCTCTTTTATTTAATTTATACATTAGTGATCTCCCCTCGGCGATTAAATCCGGCCATATCTTAATGTATGCTGACGATGTTAACTGTTTTCTTCCTTTTCCATGAAATCGCAATCATATCAAATTCAAATCGATTTATATAGCTTGGTTACATACATGATGCTCGTTAAATTTTATGAAATTAAATCTAAAAAAATGAAAGAAGCTTTCTTTCTTAAGAAGGAAGTCATTCAATACTGAGTATTTCACACGCACTTACACAAGTTGGAAAACAGAGATTCATTGATCGATTTTGAGGTTAGACCAAAGATTACGTTTTAATATGCAAATTGAACTCCCTTTAAGTAAAGGTTGGTCCGCGCTTGGTTACCGTAAGAGGTGATCCAAAGAGCTGAAAAAGCCTTACAATACAACAAAGCTATACATGTGCTTAGTTAGATCAATATTTGAGTATGCTTCTGTTGTCTGGTCGCATTCCTATAGGTGTTATGTAGATTCAATTGCATTCGTTCAAAAGCAATTCGTGCTGTTAGCCCCTAGGAATTTGGATGGGGACCCGCTTGGCTCTCTACCTCGTTATGAAAATGAGTTGTTTCTTGAAGACACTTGAAGAATGTAGATGTATTCTTGTTGTTTCCTTTTAATTAAGTTAATTAATGGTACTATGGATCCGCCCACATTACTTGGAACGATAATGGTTAATGTCCCTAATCGCTTCTCTAGAAACTTTATTTTCATTAGGCTTAGTCAATGTAAATATATATCTTTATGAGCTGTTTAATCCGTTCAGAGATGTTTGCAGAAAACTAAACGATGTCTATCGCTTAAGCTCAATGTTGGAATCTTTGAAGTCTGTCAAAACAACTATGCTTAAAGCGTGTTGTTTACTTTTATCGGTTTCCAAGCTTTTGCATGTTTGCAATAGCTTAGGTGTGCATTGGCGACTTGGTCCTGTATTGGTTGTGAGTGTGCGTCTGTGCTAGTTGTGTACATGTTTTCTGTCTTTCTTATTTGTTTATATATGAATTATCATTATTTTTTCTTCACTTCTCCGTATTTACTTTGTATTAGTTCTTAATAATAATTAGTATAAGAATTACTCCTAATAGTCAATTAAATTTGGCTGTTAATCTATTTTAGCTGATTTTCAAGTATAAATAAATACATAAAGAAACTGGAGCTATAGTAGATTCGTAAAATATTTTTAACGTCTCGAAGTGTGCACCAAAAACTTCGTAAGATATATTTTTGCTTAACTAGTATGAACAGTGAAAACATTTTTGCCATATCTCCCCATCTTTTGTTCTCCATCTGCGGAAATCGCGATTGTAATTGCAAAACTCTTGCTAGAAGAACAAATTTCATCTCAAACATTTCCTTATCAGTCTCATGAAAATTTAGGTGCAACTACAACCGAAAGCACTTCAGAGACTCTCCAGCAATTACTAAAGGACTGCTCACAGTTCATCACTAATAGTGTCCTGAGGTAAAACAGCACCTAAGGCTACATTCGTGATCTTCGTTGTTAATGTAAAGTTTGAAAAGTCAAGGTATTGAAGGATAGCGTGTATATATATATATATATACATGGTTGAAATTATATGGCACAAAAGTGCGAATTCTTTCTTTAGGAACCCCCTTGGTCCCCTTGAACGGTGAAGACCGTCTTTTGAATGTCTTGGGGTTCATCTCGATTTGATGGAATACATTTGCGAAAAATAATGTTGAAAAGTACAGATTCTAGCTTAATCAAGGCTTCCGAAATATTGGACATGGGATAACGATCCGAAATTGAGTTTTCATTAAGTTTCCTATAATGTGCTACCGGACGGCATTTTTAACGTCCTTCTTTCTACAAACTACGCGAACTGGTAAGCTTCAACGTAAACTGCTCTCTCTGATGATCCTTCGACTGAAATGTATTGTCCATTTGTTTGCTAGTTTAGGCCTTATAGATGTAAGTGTATCTGTAGAATTTTGTATATATGTGGATGTTTTCTGCTATCCTAATACTATGTTTCATTTCATTGGATTTTGGAAATATTTGTCTTTTTTTTGTTTGTCGTACGATCTGCAGAGCGTGATAATCAATTTTTCCTCTTTCGAGTTTAGGTAGTTTGTACGTAGTGATTTGGATGTTTGGCTAACGAATGAAGCGGTTGGGCCTTTGAGATTCCGAGTATTAATTTCAATGAAATCTGTAATAGGGTAGGTTTCTGTTTTAATAGGTTGCTCGAAGAATAGGTTCTGGTCTTTATTTGAAATGTTTTGAACTTCTAGGTGGCTAAAATAAGTTTTTGTGATGTACAGTCCTTCGAAAACAGAAAGATTGGGTGTCAGCATAGCCGTTTTTATTGATACCTCTCTGCTTCGCAAATCGACAGCACCGTTTCTTATGAGTATTGAATAGAAGGGTATTAAGTATTTCTTTGAAGTAAAATTATTCTTAGTGGTATAATCGAATTAGATGTTACTGGGTTCATTGAATTCAGTGAAGGTGAGTAGAATGACTTTTGTCTTTATTTGGTATTCATCTAAAGTTGTCGTAATCGTGATTTGTTTAAAATCTCTTTGGTCTTTTGCTTCGGGGGCATATGACGCGGATGCACCTTTATCAATAAGATATTTAAGAGGTCGGCAGAATGGGGAAGAAATATTAATGAATGGTATAGTATTACCGTGTTTGTTGAGTTCTAAATATAATGTAGGCTTGGCAAACTGATGCAGGCTGGTGTAAGCAAATTTTGGGAATCTTCCTTATTAAATAGGTCTTCCTTATTCCTTTGGCATTCACATGTTCGATCACTCTTGCAGTTGACGTTGTGTATTTCTCCCACATTATATCGGGCGTATCCTATTTGTTGTGTACCGGAAGTTTGATGTTTAATTCGAGTCAATTAGTCCGGTCTATTTGATTGACTGAAGATGCTGAAACGAGAAGCTGTGTCAGTTGGTTTGCAGCTGTTTGACTCGAAACTCCTATGATGACGTAACTCGCGCTTTGGTCATATACTTTACTTGCGCTGAAAAATTTCATAAATTTTTTGTATTTTATTGCCTTAAATGGTTATAAAACTTAATATCCTGACTGGAGGAAACGAGATATAGATTTTTATGAGTTTGTCATGGACTCTAGAGAACATTTTTCAGAAATACGCAAAGACCTCACAACATTCGCTGCTTAGAGCACTCACTTTTCCCTCAAATTTGTAAAAGACCAACTTGCTGCATAGCTTGCGGTAATTAACTTCCGGCTTCACATCTTCGAAAAATTCAGTGAAGGTATCGTGCGCTATATGCTTGCGTTCAAACAACGTCAATATTTCTGCTGTCGAAAACTTAGCTGATAAGGCTGATAAGTTGTTTCACCGAAACTTACGTCAATAGAACTTTACTCCTAACTGTAATGCCAGGCTACTAGGTCTTGTCAATTCCCCAGGGATAGTTGTAACCGCAGTCAATTTTTCAGTTTACCTGAGCGTTTGCCCTTTCATTACAAAAGGGCCGGCCCGTTGATAATCCTAGCAAATTAAATCCCACTTGCTGAAATATATAATATCATTTTAATAAAGCCAACATCGTACTGCTTAAATCTCAACTTTTGCACATTATGCTTCATGTTTCTGTTGGGAATATGGAAATCTTAATGTCCTCGTTCTATAAAATGTTAAACCTAGATACTTCCGCACCCGTTGCGATTAGACAATTCCCCCTGTGAAACACTTTTCTACTATCAAGTATTTAATCAAATAATTAAGTGCTGAAAAAATCACAAAAACAAACATTTGATATATATGAAATGTAGTAATGCGTACGACTATTTCGTTTAAACTTCTGTAAGAAATAGATTCAATTACCTGAACCATAAAACTTATCGCAGATAGCTTCAAACAATAAAATCCCTATTTCTTATTAATCTCTAATATCTTTATAAATTGGTTAATTACAAAAGAAAAATCTTCATATATCCCTCTTCTATCTCTTTGAAAGGCGCCAAATCCTCTGGACATATTGAAGCCTCGAATCTCTTCGCTGAATGCTTCCGGCCAAATTTTTTTATCGCTGAATCCTATTTAACTGGTAATTATCCATAACAAATCACAAACCCGATTTCGATTCCCAATTTGGTTATTTCAGAAAATAACGTATTAAATGGTTTAAGGTTACTAAAATATTATTCCGCGCCTGGGCCTGATGATCTGATAAATTATGTGGTATTATTTCAAAGATTCTTAATCATGCTTCAAAACATGTGTTTTCCCTTTATGCTGGAGAGCAGCGTCCTTATTCCTCTTGACAAGTAGGAAAATATCCATCTTGTCGGGAACTATGCAGGCATTGCCAGGTTGAGCGTCTTACATAAACTGTTTGAATGAATTGTTACTCAGCAAATAGTTTTCGCTATCAAGCCTTTTATTTCTCCATATCAGCATGGATTCTTAAAAGGAAAGGAAGATACACTTGCCATATTTTCAAGGCCTTGTCTAGTGGCTCTCACATTGATGTCTTGTTCACAGACATCAGCAAAGCTTTTGATTTAGTTAGCCATAAATTGTTGGTCTTTAAACTCCAGGTCTTGAGTTTTCCTCCATACTGAATCAACTGTTCCTAAACGATTACATGCGATAGGAAAGATGCAAAAGCAGAAAAAATGGCTACGGCACGAATTGACTAAAAATGTCGTTTCGAACCCTTTCAATATCGCGGTTTCATTGCTTGCCAGGCAAAAAAAACAGAATTTTTTGAGGCGTGTTGTGCTGGTCGTGAAAAATGGATCTACCACGACAATTGTAAGCGCACAAAGTCGTGGGATAGTACAGGAGAACCATCCACATCGATATCAAAACGGAATATTTATGGCCTTAAAGTTTTGCTGTGCATTTGGTGGGATCAAAAAGGTGTGGCGTGTTACCAGCTGCTTAAAACGAATGAAACTATTAATGTCTAATGATTTAAAATATTTTAATTAATACATATTGCACCAAATTTTCCCAATGAAAAAATTATCAAAGCACATGCAAGTACCTAATAAATACTAAAACGAAAAGTTTTCAATCTCAGAGAGGACTTCATTCACCACTGATTACTTCGTCGATTTACAAAAATTAGAAAATGTACATTAGTTCATGAGCTTAGGAGTTTTATTTGACTATTGGTTTTCTTTTAATCATCGATCCGCCGACTTTACGTACTGAGATAATCAATGTCCCAAACCGTTTCTCTATGAACTTTATTTTTATTACGTTTAATCTATGTAGATATAAATACGAGTTTTTCAAACGTTTTAGAGTCTTTTGCAAATATCTAGGTCTATGTAGATATAAATATGAGATTTTCAATCCTTTAAGAGTCCTTTGCAAATATCTAGAGTTTAAAGTCAATATCGTATTTTTTAAATTTTATTAAATCAACTCTACTACATACGCGCGCTTTGCCTATGTCGTATCTAGACTACTTTCTAATTTTGACATCTTCGTAGGATCCGAAAGTTTACCTACATTATTTTCACTATTATCGGTTACCAAGCTTTTGTAAGTTTACAAGGGCCTGGGCATTCAGCCCCAACTCGTATTAACGCCGACTGTGGGTTTGCCTCTGTGCTAATTGTATACATGCTTTTTTTCTCTGTTGATTTATACAGTTTTGTGCTTTTATTTTTTTTTATTTCGCTTTAAATACTTTTTAATAGTTATTAATAATGCTTAGCATTAGGTTTAATTCTAAGAGTCAGTTGAATTCGGCTGTTAATTTACTTCCAGTGAATTTAAAGTGTAAATAAAATAAATAATAAATTAAATGAATGAGTAAATAATCTGGGTCCAACATTGATTTAAAGCCTTCAAATATTGCTTCTATGTAATACTGATTTTTGGCATGAAAATATTTAATACTAATAAATTTTGAATGCCAATAAAATTGACTTTTAAGAAATTTTCGCTGACATTCAATTGTAGTCGCTACGATCGCTGCACATTCATTCTGCTTCATTTTCAATGCAGTTAATAGCGGTTTCTTAATAATGATTTCAATAATGATTAAAAAATTTTGTACATATAGCCGTTTTATTCCAGAGAGGCGAACAATTTGTTGAGCGCATTAGTCTAAACGTCTAAGCGTTTTTGACAAAGTTATCACGAAAATAATTAAATTCGAATTATCCATTATTAAGTATATTAGTAAAAATTGCAATAAAACAAGCAAATAATTTAGTATGTTATCATTATTATTATATGAAATTTAATTTGAAGTTTGCTATCATTGCAGAAAGAGTAAATTAATATAGATTTTCAGGCTTATTTATCTGTACACTTGCCTCATACTAGGTCATTATTAATGAAAAATATAAGAAGTACTAGGATTCCATGCAATATATATAATATTATTTTGTGCAACTTGTGGGTAGACGCATCTTAACGCATAACTTAGTTTGGCATGTTTGCATATATTTGATGTGGATTAGAGCACATTTACCACATACTGGAGAGGCATACAATAAAATTGATTGATAAACGGCTTTATATAAGAGACTATTATTTCTCTTACTTATGGCATGATTGCGGAGGACCAGCTTTTTGTCCAATATGACTCCCAAGTATTTAACGTTGTCAGAAAGAGGAAGTTCATAAACTTGAACTATTAAACTTGCTGAGAGAAGAAAACAAGAATGTGTTTTTCGAGTAAAAAAAATGGCTAGCGTCTTATCTGCATCTAACTTCCTTATCCATTTATTTAGATAATTATATATTATACTAATCGCAATTTGCAGCATGTTAACCATTTCTTCTTATGGATCAATAAGTCCCAAGTGTCAAATTTAATGAGAAACCGGGTTACCATATTATTTTATAAGAAAAAGTAAGTAAATCGATGTATAAATAAGTAAAACTATTTGATTTCGGAAGTAAACCTAATAAATCAACATAAATAGATCCAACAAATATACGAACAACAACGATAATGGAATTAATGTCAAAGCAAATTAAATTTTTCATTGATTAATAAAATAAAGAATGAAAAAAATGACTTTAGAAGAAGGAGCATGGAATCGGACTTCACTGAGGCAGTGAAACAAAGCAAAAGAAGTGGTAAAAATATATTTAAAAATGGAAATCAACCGCCCTTATTGTTTGTTTTAAAACTTATAACATAAAAGAAATTTGAATTAGTACAAAATAAACATAAATTAGATAAATATTATAATTTCTAAATTTAAATTAAATTGTCTTTATTTCTTCTTGTGCGTGTGTGTTTTTTTTTTTTTTGCTCAGCGAGCAGGAGGTAG